>JASGCC010003090.1:0-25316 GCA_030067915.1 Hydractinia echinata | reverse complement strand
TTTTTAAAATTATTTTTTCACCACTAAAACCCATGAGACTTGTAGTTTTCAAAATATTTTCATTTTTGATGAGACGCCGAATGAAAGCAGTTTAATCGCCGGCAACCGAAAACCCGCGATTTCCCGTAAATCCCGGATCGGCCCGTATAGTCGAATGTATACAAAGAAAGTACAGGGAGTAAACTCATTTCCCGAACGATTTTTAAAATTATTTTTTCACACACTAAAACCCATGAGACTTGTAGTTTTCAATATTTTCATTTTTGATGAGACGCCGAATGAAAGCAGTTTAATCGCCGGCAACCGAAAACCCGCGATTTCCCGTAAATCCCGGGCTCGGCCCGTATAGTCGAATGTATACAAAGAAAGTACAGGGAGTAAACTCATTTCCCGAACGATTTTTAAAATTATTTTTTCACCACTAAAACCCATGAGACTTGTAGTTTTCAAAAATATTTTCATTTTTGATGAGACGCCGAATGAAACAGTTTAATCGCCGGCAACCGAAAACCCGCGATTTCCCGTAAATCCCGGGCTCGGCCCGTTAGTGAATGTATACAAAGAAAGTACAGGGAGTAAACTCATTTCCCGAACGATTTTTAAAATTATTTTTTCACCACTAAAACCCATGAGACTTGTAGTTTTCAAAAATATTTTCATTTTTGATGAGACGAATGAAAGCAGTTTAATCGCCGGCAACCGAAAACCCGCGATTTCCCGTAAATCCCGGGCTCGGCCCGTATAGTCGAATGTATACAAAGAAAGTAAGCAGGGAGTAAACTCATTTCCCGAACGATTTTTAAAATTATTTTTTCACCACTAAAACCCATGAGACTTGTAGTTTTCAAAAATATTTTCATTTTTGATGAGACGGAATGAAAGCAGTTTAATCGCCGGAACCGAAAACCCGCGATTTCCGTAAATCCCGGCTCGGCCCGTTAGTGAATGTATACAAAGAAAGTAAGCAGGAGTAAACTCATTTCCCGAACGATTTTTAAAATTATTTTTTCACCACTAAAACCCATGAGACTTGTAGTTTTCAAAAATATTTTCATTTTTGATGAGACGCCGAATGAAAGCAGTTTAATCGCCGGCAACCGAAAACCCGCGATTTCCCGTAAATCCATCGGCCGTATAGTCGAATGTATACAAAGAAAGTAAGCAGGGAGTAAACTCATTTCCCGAACGATTTTTAAAATTATTTTTTCACCACTAAAACCCATGAGACTTGTAGTTTTCAAAATATTTTCATTTTTGATGAGACGCCGAATGAAAGCAGTTTAATCGCCGGCAACCGAAAACCCGCGATTTCCCGTAAATCCCGGGATCGGCCCGTATAGTCGAATGTATACAAAGAAAGTAAGCAGGCAGTAAACTCATTTCCCGAACGATTTTTAAAATTATTTTTTCACCACTAAAACCCATGAGACTTGTAGTTTTCAAAAATATTTTCATTTTTGATGAGACGCCGAATGAAAGCAGTTTAATCGCCGGCAACCGAAAACCCGCGATTTCCCGTAAATCCCGTATAGTCGAATGTATACAAAGAAAGTAAGCAGGGAGTAAACTCATTTCCCGAACGATTTTTAAAATTATTTTTTCACCACTAAAACCCATGAGACTTGTAGTTTTCAAAAATATTTTCATTTTTGATGAGACGCCGAATGAAAGCAGTTTAATCGCCGGCAACCGAAAACCCGCGATTTCCCGTAAATCCCGGACTCGGCCCGTATAGTCGAATGTATACAAAGAAAGTAAGCAGGGAGTAAACTCATTTCCCGAACGATTTTTAAAATTATTTTTTCACCACTAAAACCCATGAGACTTGTAGTTTTCAAAAATATTTTCATTTTTGATGAGACGCCGAATGAAAGCAGTTTAATCGCCGGCAACCGAAAACCCGCGATTTCCCGTAAATCCCGGACTCGGCCCGTATAGTCGAATGTATACAAAGAAAGTAAGCAGGGAGTAAACTCATTTCCCGAACGATTTTTAAAATTATTTTTTCACCACTAAAACCCATGAGACTTGTAGTTTTCAAAAATATTTTCATTTTTGATGAGACGCCGAAATTAAGCAGTTTAATCGCCGGCAACCGAAAACCCGCGATTTCCCGTAAATCCCGTATAGCCGAATGTATACAAAGAAAGTAAGCAGGGAGTAAACTCATTTCCCGAACGATTTTTAAAATTATTTTTTCACCACTAAAACCCATGAGACTTGTAGTTTTCAAAAATATTTTCATTTTTGATGAGACGCCGAATGAACACAGTTTAATCGCCGGCAACCGAAAACCCGCGATTTCCCGTAAATCCGGGCTCGGCCCGTATAGTCGAATGTATACAAAGAAAGTAAGCAGGGAGTAAACTCATTTCCCGAACGATTTTTAAAATTATTTTTTCACCACTAAAACCCATGAGACTTGTAGTTTTCAAAAATATTTTCATTTTTGATGAGACGCCGAATGAAACAGTTTAATCTCCGGAACCGAAAACCCGCGATTTCCCGTAAATCCCGGATCGGCCCGTATAGTCGAATGTATACAAAGAAAGTAAGCAGGGAGTAAACTCATTTCCCGAACGATTTTTAAAATTATTTTTTCACCACTAAAACCCATGAGACTTGTAGTTTTCAAAAATATTTTCATTTTTGATGAGACGCCGAATGAAAGCAGTTTAATCGCCGGCAACCGAAAACCCGCGATTTCCCGTAAATCCCGGGATCGGCCCGTATAGTCGAATGTATACAAAGAAAGTAAGCAGGGAGTAAACTCATTTCCCGAACGATTTTTAAAATTATTTTTTCACCACTAAAACCCATGAGACTTGTAGTTTTCAAAAATATTTTCATTTTTGATGAGACGCCGAATGAAAGCAGTTTAATCGCCGGCAACCGAAAACCCGCGATTTCCCGTAAATCCCGGGATCGGCCCGTATAGTCGAATGTATACAAAGAAAGTAAGCAGGGAGTAAACTCATTTCCCGAACGATTTTTAAAATTATTTTTTCACCACTAAAACCCATGAGACTTGTAGTTTTCAAAAATATTTTCATTTTTGATGAGACGCCGAATGAAACAGTTTAATCGCCGGCAACCGAAAACCCGCGATTTCCCGTAAATCCCGTATAGTCGAATGTATACAAAGAAAGTAAGCAGGGAGTAAACTCATTTCCCGAACGATTTTTAAAATTATTTTTTCACCACTAAAACCCATGAGACTTGTAGTTTTCAAAAATATTTTCATTTTTGATGAGACGCCGAATGAAACAGTTTAATCTCCGGCAAACCGAAAACCCGCGATTTCCCGTAAATCCCGGGATCGGCCCGTATAGTCGAATGTATACAAAGAAAGTAAGCAGGCAGTAAACTCATTTCCCGAACGATTTTTAAAATTATTTTTTCACCACTAAAACCCATGAGACTTGTAGTTTTCAAAAATATTTTCATTTTTGATGAGACGCCGAATGAAACTAGTTTAATCGCCGGCAACCGAAAACCCGCGATTTCCCGTAAATCCCGGCTCGGCCCGTATAGTCGAATGTATACAAAGAAAGTAAGCAGGGAGTAAACTCATTTCCCGAACGATTTTTAAAATTATTTTTTCACCACTAAAACCCATGAGACTTGTAGTTTTCAAAAATATTTTCATTTTTGATGAGACGCCGAATGAAAGCAGTTTAATCGCCGGCAACCGAAAACCCGCGATTTCCCGTAAATCCCGGATCGGCCCGTATAGTCGAATGTATACAAAGAAAGTAAGCAGGGAGTAAACTCATTTCCCGAACGATTTTTAAAATTATTTTTTCACCACTAAAACCCATGAGACTTGTAGTTTTCAAAAATATTTTCATTTTTGATGAGACGCCGAATGAAAGCAGTTTAATCGCCGGCAACCGAAAACCCGCGATTTCCCGTAAATCCCGTATAGTCGAATGTATACAAAGAAAGTAAGCAGGGAGTAAACTCATTTCCCGAACGATTTTTAAAATTATTTTTTCACCACTAAAACCCATGAGACTTGTAGTTTTCAAAAATATTTTCATTTTTGATGAGACGCCGAATGAAAGCAGTTTAATCGCCGGCAACCGAAAACCCGCGATTTCCGTAAATCCGGCTCGGCCCGTATAGTCGAATGTATACAAAGAAAGTACAGGGAGTAAACTCATTTCCCGAACGATTTTTAAAATTATTTTTTCACCACTAAAACCCATGAGACTTGTAGTTTTCAAAAATATTTTCATTTTTGATGAGACGCCGAATGAAAGCAGTTTAATCGCCGGCAACCGAAAACCCGCGATTTCCCGTAAATCCCGGACTCGGCCCTAAAACCCATGAGACTTGTAGTTTTCAAAAATATTTTCATTTTTGATGAGACGCCGAATGAAAGCAGTTTAATCGCCGGAAAACGAAAACCCGGGATCGGCCCGTATAGTCGAATGTATACAAAGAAAGTAAGCAGGGAGTAAACTCATTTCCCGAACGATTTTTAAAATTATTTTTTCACCACTAAAACCCATGAGACTTGTAGTTTTCAAAAATATTTTCATTTTTGATGAGACGCCGAATGAAAGCAGTTTAATCGCCGGCAACCGAAAACCCGCGATTTCCCGTAAATCCCGTATAGTCGAATGTATACAAAGAAAGTAAGCAGGGAGTAAACTCATTTCCCGAACGATTTTTAAAATTATTTTTTCACCACTAAAACCCATGAGACTTGTAGTTTTCAAAAATATTTTCATTTTTGATGAGACGCCGAATGAAACAGTTTAATCTCCGGAAACCGAAAACCCGCGATTTCCCGTAAATCCCGGGCTCGGCCCGTTAGTGAATGTATACAAAGAAAGTACAGGGAGTAAACTCATTTCCCGAACGATTTTTAAAATTATTTTTTCACCACTAAAACCCATGAGACTTGTAGTTTTCAAAAATTTTTCATTTTTGATGAGACGCCGAATGAAAGCAGTTTAATCGCCGGCAACCGAAAACCCGCGATTTCCCGTAAATCCCGGCTCGGCCCGTATAGTCGAATGTATACAAAAAAGTACCAGGGAGTAAACTCATTTCCCGAACGATTTTTAAAATTATTTTTTCACCACTAAAACCCATGAGACTTGTAGTTTTCAAAAATATTTTCATTTTTGATGAGACGCCGAATGAAACAGTTTAATCGCCCGGCAACCGAAAACCCGCGATTTCCCGTAAATCCCGGTCGGCCCGTATAGTCGAATGTATACAAAGAAAGTAAGCAGGAGTAAACTCATTTCCCGAACGATTTTTAAAATTATTTTTTCACCACTAAAACCCATGAGACTTGTAGTTTTCAAAAATATTTTCATTTTTGATGAGACGCCGAATGAAAACAGTTTAATCTCCGGAAACCGAAAACCCGCGATTTCCCGTAAATCCCGGACTCGGCCCGTATAGTCGAATGTATACAAAGAAAGTACAGGGAGTAAACTCATTTCCCGAACGATTTTTAAAATTATTTTTTCACCACTAAAACCCATGAGACTTGTAGTTTTCAAAAATATTTTCATTTTTGATGAGACGCCGAATGAAAGCAGTTTAATCGCCGGAACCGAAAACCCGCGATTTCCCGTAAATCCCGGTCGGCCCGTATAGTCGAATGTATACAAAGAAAGTAAGCAGGGAGTAAACTCATTTCCCGAACGATTTTTAAAATTATTTTTTCACCACTAAAACCCATGAGACTTGTAGTTTTCAAAAATATTTTCATTTTTGATGAGACGCCGAATGAAAGCAGTTTAATCGCCGGCAACCGAAAACCCGCGATTTCCCGTAAATCCCGTATAGTCGAATGTATACAAAGAAAGTAAGCAGGGAGTAAACTCATTTCCCGAACGATTTTTAAAATTATTTTTTCACCACTAAAACCCATGAGACTTGTAGTTTTCAAAAATATTTTCATTTTTGATGAGACGCCGAATGAAACAGTTTAATCGCCGGAACCGAAAACCCGCGATTTCCCGTAAATCCGGGCTCGGCCCGTATAGTCGAATGTATACAAAGAAAGTACAGGGAGTAAACTCATTTCCCGAACGATTTTTAAAATTATTTTTTCACCACTAAAACCCATGAGACTTGTAGTTTTCAAAAATATTTTCATTTTTGATGAGACGCCGAATGAAACAGTTTAATCGCCGGCAACCGAAAACCCGCGATTTCCCGTAAATCCCGTATAGTCGAATGTATACAAAGAAAGTAAGCAGGGAGTAAACTCATTTCCCGAACGATTTTTAAAATTATTTTTTCACCACTAAAACCCATGAGACTTGTAGTTTTCAAAAATATTTTCATTTTTGATGAGACGCCGAATGAAAGCAGTTTAATCGCCGGCAACCGAAAACCCGCGATTTCCCGTAAATCCGTCGGCCCGTATAGTCGAATGTATACAAAGAAAGTAAGCAGGGAGTAAACTCATTTCCCGAACGATTTTTAAAATTATTTTTTCACCACTAAAACCCATGAGACTTGTAGTTTTAAAAATATTTTCATTTTTGATGAGACGCCGAATGAAAGCAGTTTAATCGCGGCAACCGAAAACCCGCGATTTCCCGTAAATCCCGTCGGCCCGTAGTCGAATGTATACAAAGAAAGTACAGGGAGTAAACTCATTTCCCGAACGATTTTTAAAATTATTTTTCACCACTAAAACCCATGAGACTTGTAGTTTTCAAAAATATTTTCATTTTTGATGAGACGCCGAATGAAACAGTTTAATCTCCGGCAACCGAAAACCCGCGATTTCCCGTAAATCCCGTATAGTGAATGTATACAAAGAAAGTACCAGGGAGTAAACTCATTTCCCGAACGATTTTTAAAATTATTTTTTCACCACTAAAACCCATGAGACTTGTAGTTTTCAAAAATATTTTCATTTTTGATGAGACGCCGAATGAAAGCAGTTTAATCGCCGGCAACCGAAAACCCGCGATTTCCCGTAAATCCCGTATAGTCGAATGTATACAAAGAAAGTAAGCAGGGAGTAAACTCATTTCCCGAACGATTTTTAAAATTATTTTTTCACCACTAAAACCCATGAGACTTGTAGTTTTCAAAAATATTTTCATTTTTGATGAGACGCCGAATGAAAGCAGTTTAATCGCCGGCAACCGAAAACCCGCGATTTCCCGTAAATCCCGGATCGGCCCGTATAGTCGAATGTATACAAAGAAAGTAAGCAGGGTAAACTCATTTCCCGAACGATTTTTAAAATTATTTTTTCACCACTAAAACCCATGAGACTTGTAGTTTTCAAAAATATTTTCATTTTTGATGAGACGCCGAATGAAAGCAGTTTAATCGCCGGCAACCGAAAACCCGCGATTTCCCGTAAATCCCGTATAGTCGAATGTATACAAAGAAAGTACAGGGAGTAAACTCATTTCCCGAACGATTTTTAAAATTATTTTTTCACCACTAAAACCCATGAGACTTGTAGTTTTCAAAAATATTTTCATTTTTGATGAGACGCCGAATGAAACAGTTTAATCGCCGGCAACCGAAAACCCGCGATTTCCCGTAAATCCCGGTCGGCCGTATAGTCGAATGTATACAAAGAAAGTAAGCAGGGAGTAAACTCATTTCCCGAACGATTTTTAAAATTATTTTTTCACCACTAAAACCCATGAGACTTGTAGTTTTCAAAAATATTTTCATTTTTGATGAGACGCCGAATGAAAGCAGTTTAATCGCCGGCAACCGAAAACCCGCGATTTCCCGTAAATCCCGTCGGCCCGTATAGTGAATGTATACAAAGAAAGTACAGGGAGTAAACTCATTTCCCGAACGATTTTTAAAATTATTTTTTCACCACTAAAACCCATGAGACTTGTAGTTTTCAAAAATTTTTCATTTTTGATGAGACGCCGAATGAAAGCAGTTTAATCGCCGGCAACCGAAAACCCGCGATTTCCCGTAAATCCCGGCTCGGCCCGTATAGTCGAATGTATACAAAGAAAGTACAGGGAGTAAACTCATTTCCCGAACGATTTTTAAAATTATTTTTTCACCACTAAAACCCATGAGACTTGTAGTTTTCAAAAATATTTTCATTTTTGATGAGACGCCGAATGAAAGCAGTTTAATCGCCGGAACCGAAAACCCGCGATTTCCCGTAAATCCCGGTCGGCCCGTATAGTCGAATGTATACAAAGAAAGTAAGCAGGGAGTAAACTCATTTCCCGAACGATTTTTAAAATTATTTTTTCACCACTAAAACCCATGAGACTTGTAGTTTTCAAAAATTTTTCATTTTTGATGAGACGCCGAATGAAAGCAGTTTAATCGCCGGCAACCGAAAACCCGCGATTTCCCGTAAATCCCGGGCTCGGCCCGTATAGTCGAATGTATACAAAGAAAGTACAGGGAGTAAACTCATTTCCCGAACGATTTTTAAAATTATTTTTTCACCACTAAAACCCATGAGACTTGTAGTTTTCAAAAATATTTTCATTTTTGATGAGACGCCGAATGAAAGCAGTTTAATCGCCGGCAACCGAAAACCCGCGATTTCCCGTAAATCCCGGTCGGCCCGTATAGTCGAATGTATACAAAGAAAGTAAGCAGGGAGTAAACTCATTTCCCGAACGATTTTTAAAATTATTTTTTCACCACTAAAACCCATGAGACTTGTAGTTTTCAAAAATATTTTCATTTTTGATGAGACGCCGAATGAAAGCAGTTTAATCGCCGGCAACCGAAAACCCGCGATTTCCCGTAAATCCCGTATAGTCGAATGTATACAAAGAAAGTAAGCAGGGAGTAAACTCATTTCCCGAACGATTTTTAAAATTATTTTTTCACCACTAAAACCCATGAGACTTGTAGTTTTCAAAAATATTTTCATTTTTGATGAGACGCCGAATGAAAGCAGTTTAATCGCCGGCAACCGAAAACCCGCGATTTCCCGTAAATCCCGTATAGTCGAATGTATACAAAGAAAGTAAGCAGGGAGTAAACTCATTTCCCGAACGATTTTTAAAATTATTTTTTCACCACTAAAACCCATGAGACTTGTAGTTTTCAAAAATATTTTCATTTTTGATGAGACGCCGAATGAAACAGTTTAATCGCCGGAACCGAAAACCCGCGATTTCCCGTAAATCCCGGGCTCGGCCCGTATAGTGAATGTATACAAAGAAAGTACAGGGAGTAAACTCATTTCCCGAACGATTTTTAAAATTATTTTTTCACCACTAAAACCCATGAGACTTGTAGTTTTCAAAAATATTTTCATTTTTGATGAGACGCCGAATGAAAGCAGTTTAATCGCCGGCAACCGAAAACCCGCGATTTCCGTAAATCCCGTATAGTCGAATGTATACAAAGAAAGTAAGCAGGGAGTAAACTCATTTCCCGAACGATTTTTAAAATTATTTTTTCACCACTAAAACCCATGAGACTTGTAGTTTTCAAAAATATTTTCATTTTTGATGAGACGCCGAATGAAAGCAGTTTAATCGCCGGCAACCGAAAACCCGCGATTTCCCGTAAATTCCGGGATCGGCCCGTATAGTCGAATGTATACAAAGAAAGTAAGCAGGGAGTAAACTCATTTCCCGAACGATTTTTAAAATTATTTTTTCACCACTAAAACCCATGAGACTTGTAGTTTTCAAAAATATTTTCATTTTTGATGAGACGCCGAATGAAAGCAGTTTAATCGCCGGCAACCGAAAACCCGCGATTTCCCGTAAATCCCGGCTCGGCCCGTATAGTCGAATGTATACAAAGAAAGTACCCAGGGAGTAAACTCATTTCCCGAACGATTTTTAAAATTATTTTTTCACCACTAAAACCCATGAGACTTGTAGTTTTCAAAAATATTTTCATTTTTGATGAGACGCCGAATGAAAGCAGTTTAATCGCCGGCAACCGAAAACCCGCGATTTCCCGTAAATCCCGTATAGTCGAATGTATACAAAGAAAGTAAGCAGGGAGTAAACTCATTTCCCGAACGATTTTTAAAATTATTTTTTACCACTAAAACCCATGAGACTTGTAGTTTTCAAAAATATTTTCATTTTTGATGAGACGCCGAATGAAAGCAGTTTAATCGCCGGCAACCGAAAACCCGCGATTTCCCGTAAATCCCGGGATCGGCCCGTATAGTCGAATGTATACAAAGAAAGTAAGCAGGGAGTAAACTCATTTCCCGAACGATTTTTAAAATTATTTTTTCACCACTAAAACCCATGAGACTTGTAGTTTTCAAAAATATTTTCATTTTTGATGAGACGCCGAATGAAAGCAGTTTAATCGCCGGCAACCGAAAACCCGCGATTTCCCGTAAATCCCGGTCGGCCGTTAGTGAATGTATACAAAGAAAGTAAGCAGGGAGTAAACTCATTTCCCGAACGATTTTTAAAATTATTTTTTCACCACTAAAACCCATGAGACTTGTAGTTTTCAAAAATATTTTCATTTTTGATGAGACGCCGAATGAAAGCAGTTTAATCGCCGGCAACCGAAAACCCGCGATTTCCCGTAAATCCCGTATAGTCGAATGTATACAAAGAAAGTAAGCAGGGAGTAAACTCATTTCCCGAACGATTTTTAAAATTATTTTTTCACCACTAAAACCCATGAGACTTGTAGTTTTCAAAAATATTTTCATTTTTGATGAGACGCCGAATGAAAGCAGTTTAATCGCCGGCAACCGAAAACCCGCGATTTCCCGTAAATCCGGGATCGGCCCGTATAGTCGAATGTATACAAAGAAAGTAAGCAGGGAGTAAACTCATTTCCCGAAATTTTTAAAATTATTTTTTCACCACTAAAACCCATGAGACTTGTAGTTTTAAAAATATTTTCATTTTTGATGAGACGCCGAATGAAAGCAGTTTATTCGCCGGCAACCGAAAACCCGCGATTTCCCGTAAATCCCGGCTCGGCCCGTATAGTGGAATGTATACAAAAAAAGTACCCAGGGAGTAAACGCATTTCCCGAACGATTTTTAAAATTATTTTTTCACCACTAAAACCCATGAGACTTGCAGTTTTCAAAAATATTTTCATTTTTGATGAGACGCCAAATGAAACCAGTTTAATCTCCGGAACGCGAAAACCCGCGATTTCCCGTAAATCCCGTATAGTCGAATGTATACAAAGAAAGTAAGCAGGGAGTAAACTCATTTCCCGAACGATTTTTAAAATTATTTTTTCACCACTAAAACCCATGAGACTTGTAGTTTTCAAAAATATTTTCATTTTTGATGAGACGCCGAATGAAAGCAGTTTAATGCCGGCAACCGAAAACCCGCGATTTCCCGTAAATCCGGTCGGCCGTATAGTCGAATGTATACAAAGAAAGTAAGCAGGGAGTAAACTCATTTCCCGAACGATTTTTAAAATTATTTTTTCACCACTAAAACCCATGAGACTTGTAGTTTTCAAAAATATTTTCATTTTTGATGAGACGCCGAATGAAAGCAGTTTAATCGCCGGCAACCGAAAACCCGCGATTTCCCGTAAATCCTCGGCCGTAGTCGAATGTATACAAAGAAAGTAAGCAGGGAGTAAACTCATTTCCCGAACGATTTTTAAAATTATTTTTTCACCACTAAAACCCATGAGACTTGTAGTTTTCAAAATATTTTCATTTTTGATGAGACGCCGAATGAAAGCAGTTTAATCGCCGGCAACCGAAAACCCGCGATTTCCCGTAAATCCCGTATAGTCGAATGTATACAAAGAAAGTAAGCAGGGAGTAAACTCATTTCCCGAACGATTTTTAAAATTATTTTTTCACCACTAAAACCCATGAGACTTGTAGTTTTCAAAAATATTTTCATTTTTGATGAGACGCCGAATGAAAGCAGTTTAATCGCCGGCAACCGAAAACCCGCGATTTCCCGTAAATCCCGTCGGCCCGTATAGTCGAATGTATACAAAGAAAGTAAGCAGGGAGTAAACTCATTTCCCGAACGATTTTTAAAATTATTTTTTCACCACTAAAACCCATGAGACTTGTAGTTTTCAAAAATATTTTCATTTTTGATGAGACGCCGAATGAAAGCAGTTTAATCGCCGGCAACCGAAAACCCGCGATTTCCCGTAAATCCCGGTCGGCCCGTAGTCGAATGTATACAAAGAAAGTAAGCAGGGAGTAAACTCATTTCCCGAACGATTTTTAAAATTATTTTTTCACCACTAAAACCCATGAGACTTGTAGTTTTCAAAAATATTTTCATTTTTGATGAGACGCCGAATGAAAGCAGTTTAATCGCCGGCAACCGAAAACCCGCGATTTCCCGTAAATCCCGTATAGTCGAATGTATACAAAGAAAGTAAGCAGGGAGTAAACTCATTTCCCGAACGATTTTTAAAATTATTTTTTCACCACTAAAACCCATGAGACTTGTAGTTTTCAAAAATATTTTCATTTTTGATGAGACGCCGAATGAAAGCAGTTTAATCGCCGGCAACCGAAAACCCGCGATTTCCCGTAAATCCCGTATAGTCGAATGTATACAAAGAAAGTAAGCAGGGAGTAAACTCATTTCCCGAACGATTTTTAAAATTATTTTTTCACCACTAAAACCCATGAGACTTGTAGTTTTCAAAATATTTTCATTTTTGATGAGACGCCGAATGAAAGCAGTTTAATCGCCGGCAACCGAAAACCCGCGATTTCCCGTAAATCCCGTCGGCCTATAGTCGAATGTATACAAAGAAAGTAAGCAGGGAGTAAACTCATTTCCCGAACGATTTTTAAAATTATTTTTTCACCACTAAAACCCATGAGACTTGTAGTTTTCAAAAATATTTTCATTTTTGATGAGACGCCGAATGAAACAGTTTAATCGCCGGCAACCGAAAACCCGCGATTTCCCGTAAATCCCGGGCTCGGCCCGTTAGTCGAATGTATACAAAGAAAGTAAGCAGGGAGTAAACTCATTTCCCGAACGATTTTTAAAATTATTTTTTCACCACTAAAACCCATGAGACTTGTAGTTTTCAAAAATATTTTCATTTTTGATGAGACGCCGAATGAAAGCAGTTTAATCGCCGGCAACCGAAAACCCGCGATTTCCCGTAAATCCCGGCTCGGCCCGTATAGTGAATGTATACAAAGAAAGTAAGCAGGGAGTAAACTCATTTCCCGAACGATTTTTAAAATTATTTTTTCACCACTAAAACCCATGAGACTTGTAGTTTTCAAAAATATTTTCATTTTTGATGAGACGCCGAATGAAAGCAGTTTAATCGCCGGCAACCGAAAACCCGCGATTTCCCGTAAATCCCGTATAGTCGAATGTATACAAAGAAAGTAAGCAGGGAGTAAACTCATTTCCCGAACGATTTTTAAAATTATTTTTTCACCACTAAAACCCATGAGACTTGTAGTTTTCAAAAATATTTTCATTTTTGATGAGACGCCGAATGAAAGCAGTTTAATCGCCGGCAACCGAAAACCCGCGATTTCCCGTAAATCCCGGTCGGCCCGTATAGTCGAATGTATACAAAGAAAGTAAGCAGGGAGTAAACTCATTTCCCGAACGATTTTTAAAATTATTTTTTCACCACTAAAACCCATGAGACTTGTAGTTTTCAAAAATATTTTCATTTTTGATGAGACGCCGAATGAAAGCAGTTTAATCGCCGGCAACCGAAAACCCGCGATTTCCCGTAAATCCCGGTCGGCCCGTAGTCGAATGTATACAAAGAAAGTAAGCAGGGAGTAAACTCATTTCCCGAACGATTTTTAAAATTATTTTTTCACCACTAAAACCCATGAGACTTGTAGTTTTCAAAAATATTTTCATTTTTGATGAGACGCCGAATGAAAGCAGTTTAATCGCCGGCAACCGAAAACCCGCGATTTCCCGTAAATCCCGTATAGTCGAATGTATACAAAGAAAGTAAGCAGGGAGTAAACTCATTTCCCGAACGATTTTTAAAATTATTTTTTCACCACTAAAACCCATGAGACTTGTAGTTTTCAAAAATATTTTCATTTTTGATGAGACGCCGAATGAAAGCAGTTTAATCGCCGGCAACCGAAAACCCGCGATTTCCCGTAAATCCCGATAGTCGAATGTATACAAAGAAAGTAAGCAGGGAGTAAACTCATTTCCCGAACGATTTTTAAAATTATTTTTTCACCACTAAAACCCATGAGACTTGTAGTTTTCAAAATATTTTCATTTTTGATGAGACGCCGAATGAAAGCAGTTTAATCGCCGGCAACCGAAAACCCGCGATTTCCCGTAAATCCCGGGATCGGCCCGTATAGTCGAATGTATACAAAGAAAGTAAGCAGGGAGTAAACTCATTTCCCGAACGATTTTTAAAATTATTTTTTCACCACTAAAACCCATGAGACTTGTAGTTTTCAAAAATATTTTCATTTTTGATGAGACGCCGAATGAAACAGTTTAATCGCGGCAACCGAAAACCCGCGATTTCCCGTAAATCCCGGGCTCGGCCCGTATAGTCGAATGTATACAAAGAAAGTAAGCAGGGAGTAAACTCATTTCCCGAACGATTTTTAAAATTATTTTTTCACCACTAAAACCCATGAGACTTGTAGTTTTCAAAAATATTTTCATTTTTGATGAGACGCCGAATGAAAGCAGTTTAATCGCCGGCAACCGAAAACCCGCGATTTCCCGTAAATCCCGTATAGTCGAATGTATACAAAGAAAGTAAGCAGGGAGTAAACTCATTTCCCGAACGATTTTTAAAATTATTTTTTCACCACTAAAACCCATGAGACTTGTAGTTTTCAAAAATATTTTCATTTTTGATGAGACGCCGAATGAAAGCAGTTTAATCGCCGGCAACCGAAAACCCGCGATTTCCCGTAAATCCCGTATAGTCGAATGTATACAAAGAAAGTAAGCAGGGAGTAAACTCATTTCCCGAACGATTTTTAAAATTATTTTTTCACCACTAAAACCCATGAGACTTGTAGTTTTCAAAAATATTTTCATTTTTGATGAGACGCCGAATGAAAGCAGTTTAATCGCCGGCAACCGAAAACCCGCGATTTCCCGTAAATCCCGCATAGTCGAATGTATACAAAGAAAGTAAGCAGGGAGTAAACTCATTTCCCGAACGATTTTTAAAATTATTTTTTCACCACTAAAACCCATGAGACTTGTAGTTTTCAAAACTATTTTCATTTTTGATGAGACGCCGAATGAAAGCAGTTTAATCGCCGGCAACCGAAAACCCGCGATTTCCCGTCAATCCCGGGATCGACCAGTATAGTCGAATGTATACAAAGAAAGTAAGCAGGGAGTAAACTCATTTCCCGAACGATTTTTAAAATTATTTTTTCACCACTAAAACCCATGAGACTTGTAGTTTTCAAAAATATTTTCATTTTTGATGAGACGCCGAATGAAAGCAGTTTAATCGCCGGCAACCGAAAACCCGCGATTTCCCGTAAATCCCGGGATCGGCCCGTATAGTCGAATGTATACAAAGAAAGTAAGCAGGGAGTAAACTCATTTCCCGAACGATTTTTAAAATTATTTTTTCACCACTAAAACCCATGAGACTTGTAGTTTTCAAAAATATTTTCATTTTTGATGAGACGCCGAATGAAACAGTTTAATCGCCCGGCAACCGAAAACCCGCGATTTCCCGTAAATCCCGGCTCGGCCGTTAGTGAATGTATACAAAGAAAGTACAGGGAGTAAACTCATTTCCCGAACGATTTTTAAAATTATTTTTTCACCACTAAAACCCATGAGACTTGTAGTTTTCAAATATTTTCATTTTTGATGAGACGCCGAATGAAAGCAGTTTAATCGCCGGCAACCGAAAACCCGCGATTTCCCGTAAATCCCGTATAGTCGAATGTATACAAAGAAAGTAAGCAGGGAGTAAACTCATTTCCCGAACGATTTTTAAAATTATTTTTTCACCACTAAAACCCATGAGACTTGTAGTTTTCAAAAATATTTTCATTTTTGATGAGACGCCGAATGAAAGCAGTTTAATCGCCGGCAACCGAAAACCCGCGATTTCCCGTAAATCCCGTATAGTCGAATGTATACAAAGAAAGTAAGCAGGGAGTAAACTCATTTCCCGAACGATTTTTAAAATTATTTTTTCACCACTAAAACCCATGAGACTTGTAGTTTTCAAAAATATTTTCATTTTTGATGAGACGCCGAATGAAAGCAGTTTAATCGCCGGCAACCGAAAACCCGCGATTTCCCGTAAATCCCGGATCGGCCCGTATAGTCGAATGTATACAAAGAAAGTAAGCAGGGAGTAAACTCATTTCCCGAACGATTTTTAAAATTATTTTTTCACCACTAAAACCCATGAGACTTGTAGTTTTCAAAAATATTTTCATTTTTGATGAGACGCCGAATGAAACAGTTTAATCGCCGGAACCGAAAACCCGCGATTTCCCGTAAATCCCGGGCTCGGCCCGTTAGTGAATGTATACAAAGAAAGTAAGCAGAGTAAACTCATTTCCCGAACGATTTTTAAAATTATTTTTTCACCACTAAAACCCATGAGACTTGTAGTTTTCAAAAATATTTTCATTTTTGATGAGACGCCGAATGAAAGCAGTTTAATCGCCGGCAACCGAAAACCCGCGATTTCCCGTAAATCCCGGGTCGGCCCGTTAGTCGAATGTATACAAAGAAAGTACAGGGAGTAAACTCATTTCCCGAACGATTTTTAAAATTATTTTTTCACCACTAAAACCCATGAGACTTGTAGTTTTCAAAATATTTTTCATTTTTGATGAGACGCCGCCGTTTTAGTCGGAATTTTACAAAGAAAGTACAGGGAGTAAACTCATTTCCCGAACGATTTTTAAAATTATTTTTTCACCACTAAAACCCATGAGACTTGTAGTTTTCAAAAATATTTTCATTTTTGATGAGACGCCGAATGAAAGCAGTTTAATCGCCGGCAACCGAAAACCCGCGATTTCCCGTAAATCCCGTCGGCCCGTATAGTCGAATGTATACAAAGAAAGTAAGCAGGGAGTAAACTCATTTCCCGAACGATTTTTAAAATTATTTTTTCACCACTAAAACCCATGAGACTTGTAGTTTTCAAAAATATTTTCATTTTTGATGAGACGCCGAATGAAAGCAGTTTAATCGCCGGCAACCGAAAACCCGCGATTTCCCGTAAATCCCGGCTCGGCCCGTTAGTGAATGTATACAAAGAAAGTAAGCAGGGAGTAAACTCATTTCCCGAACGATTTTTAAAATTATTTTTTCACCACTAAAACCCATGAGACTTGTAGTTTTCAAAAATATTTTCATTTTTGATGAGACGCCGAATGAAAGCAGTTTAATCGCCGGCAACCGAAAACCCGATTTCCCGTAAATCCCGTATAGTCGAATGTATACAAAGAAAGTAAGCAGGGAGTAAACTCATTTCCCGAACGATTTTTAAAATTATTTTTTCACCACTAAAACCCATGAGACTTGTAGTTTTCAAAAATATTTTCATTTTTGATGAGACGCCGAATGAAAGCAGTTTAATCGCCGGCAACCGAAAACCCGCGATTTCCCGTAAATCCCTCGGCCGTATAGTCGAATGTATACAAAGAAAGTAAGCAGGGAGTAAACTCATTTCCCGAACGATTTTTAAAATTATTTTTTCACCACTAAAACCCATGAGACTTGTAGTTTTCAAAAATATTTTCATTTTTGATGAGACGCCGAATGAAAGCAGTTTAATCGCCGGCAACCGAAAACCCGCGATTTCCCGTAAATCCCGTATAGTCGAATGTATACAAAGAAAGTAAGCAGGGAGTAAACTCATTTCCCGAACGATTTTTAAAATTATTTTTTCACCACTAAAACCCATGAGACTTGTAGTTTTCAAAAATATTTTCATTTTTGATGAGACGCCGAATGAAAGCAGTTTAATCGCCGGCAACCGAAAACCCGCGATTTCCCGTAAATCCCGGTCGGCCCGTATAGTCGAATGTATACAAAGAAAGTAAGCAGGGAGTAAACTCATTTCCCGAACGATTTTTAAAATTATTTTTTCACCACTAAAACCCATGAGACTTGTAGTTTTCAAAAATATTTTCATTTTTGATGAGACGCCGAATGAAAGCAGTTTAATCGCCGGCAACCGAAAACCCGCGATTTCCCGTAAATCCCGTCGGCCCGTATAGTCGAATGTATACAAAGAAAGTAAGCAGGGAGTAAACTCATTTCCCGAACGATTTTTAAAATTATTTTTTCACCACTAAAACCCATGAGACTTGTAGTTTTCAAAATATTTTCATTTTTGATGAGACGCCGAATGAAAGCAGTTTAATCGCCGGCAACCGAAAACCCGCGATTTCCCGTAAATCCCGTATAGTCGAATGTATACAAAGAAAGTAAGCAGGGAGTAAACTCATTTCCCGAACGATTTTTAAAATTATTTTTTCACCACTAAAACCCATGAGACTTGTAGTTTTCAAAAATATTTTCATTTTTGATGAGACGCCGAATGAAAGCAGTTTAATCGCCGGCAACCGAAAACCCGCGATTTCCCGTAAATCCCGGGATCGCCCGTATAGTCGAATGTATACAAAGAAAGTAAGCAGGGAGTAAACTCATTTCCCGAACGATTTTTAAAATTATTTTTTCACCACAAAAACCCATGAGACTTGTAGTTTTCAAAATATTTTCATTTTTGATGAGACGCCGAATGAAAGCAGTTTAATCGCCGGCAACCGAAAACCCGCGATTTCCCGTAAATCCCGGGATCGGCCGTATAGTCGAATGTATACAAAGAAAGTAAGCAGGAGTAAACTCATTTCCCGAACGATTTTTAAAATTATTTTTTCACCACTAAAACCCATGAGACTTGTAGTTTTCAAAAATATTTTCATTTTTGATGAGACGCCAATGAAAGCAGTTTAATCGCCGGCAACCGAAAACCCGCGATTTCCCGTAAATCCCGGTCGGCCGTTAGTGAATGTATACAAAGAAAGTAAGCAGGGAGTAAACTCATTTCCCGAACGATTTTTAAAATTATTTTTTCACCACTAAAACCCATGAGACTTGTAGTTTTCAAAAATATTTTCATTTTTGATGAGACGCCGAATGAAAGCAGTTTAATCGCCGGCAACCGAAAACCCGCGATTTCCCGTAAATCCCGGCTCGGCCCGTATAGTGAATGTATACAAAGAAAGTAAGCAGGGAGTAAACTCATTTCCCGAACGATTTTTAAAATTATTTTTTCACCACTAAAACCCATGAGACTTGTAGTTTTCAAAAATATTTTCATTTTTGATGAGACGCCGAATGAAAGCAGTTTAATCGCCGGCAACCGAAAACCCGCGATTTCCCGTAAATCCCGTATAGTCGAATGTATACAAAGAAAGTAAGCAGGGAGTAAACTCATTTCCCGAACGATTTTTAAAATTATTTTTTCACCACTAAAACCCATGAGACTTGTAGTTTTCAAAAATATTTTCATTTTTGATGAGACGCCGAATGAAAGCAGTTTAATCGCCGGCAACCGAAAACCCGCGATTTCCCGTAAATCCCGGCGGCCCGTATAGTCGAATGTATACAAAGAAAGTAAGCAGGGAGTAAACTCATTTCCCGAACGATTTTTAAAATTATTTTTTCACCACTAAAACCCATGAGACTTGTTTTCAAAAATATTTTCATTTTTGATGAGACGCCGAATGAAACAGTTTAATCGCCGGCAACCGAAAACCCGCGATTTCCCGTAAATCCCGGTCGGCCGTTAGTGAATGTATACAAAGAAAGTACAGGGAGTAAACTCATTTCCCGAACGATTTTTAAAATTATTTTTTCACCACTAAAACCCATGAGACTTGTAGTTTTCAAATATTTTCATTTTTGATGAGACGCCGAATGAAAGCAGTTTAATCGCCGGCAACCGAAAACCCGCGATTTCCCGTAAATCCCGTATAGTCGAATGTATACAAAGAAAGTAAGCAGGGAGTAAACTCATTTCCCGAACGATTTTTAAAATTATTTTTTCACCACTAAAACCCATGAGACTTGTAGTTTTCAAAAATATTTTCATTTTTGATGAGACGCCGAATGAAAGCAGTTTAATCGCCGGCAACCGAAAACCCGCGATTTCCCGTAAATCCCTGGATCGACCCGTATAGTCGAATGTATACAAAGAAAGTAAGCAGACAGTAAACTCATTTCCCGAACGATTTTTAAAATTATTTTTTCACCACTAAAACCCATGAGACTTAGTTTTCAAAAATATTTTCATTTTTGATGAGACGCCGAATGAAACAGTTTAATCGCCGGAACCGAAAACCCGCGATTTCCCGTAAATCCCGGGCTCGGCCCGTTAGTCGAATGTATACAAAGAAAGTAAGCAGGGAGTAAACTCATTTCCCGAACGATTTTTAAAATTATTTTTTCACCACTAAAACCCATGAGACTTGTAGTTTTCAAAAATATTTTCATTTTTGATGAGACGCCGAATGAAACAGTTTAATCTCCGGCAACCGAAAACCCGCGATTTCCCGTAAATCCCGGTCGGCCGTAGTGAATGTATACAAAGAAAGTAAGGGAGTAAACTCATTTCCCGAACGATTTTTAAAATTATTTTTTCACCACTAAAACCCATGAGACTTGTAGTTTTCAAAATATTTTCATTTTTGATGAGACGCCGAATGAAAGCAGTTTAATCGCCGGCAACCGAAAACCCGCGATTTCCCGTAAATCCCGTATAGTCGAATGTATACAAAGAAAGTAAGCAGGGAGTAAACTCATTTCCCGAACGATTTTTAAAATTATTTTTTCACCACTAAAACCCATGAGACTTGTAGTTTTCAAAATATTTTCATTTTTGATGAGACGCCGAATGAAAGCAGTTTAATCGCCGGCAACCGAAAACCCGCGATTTCCCGTAAATCCCGTATAGTCGAATGTATACAAAGAAAGTAAGCAGGGAGTAAACTCATTTCCCGAACGATTTTTAAAATTATTTTTTCACCACTAAAACCCATGAGACTTGTAGTTTTCAAAATATTTTCATTTTTGATGAGACGCCGAATGAAAGCAGTTTAATCGCCGGCAACCGAAAACCCGCGATTTCCCGTAAATCCCGGTCGGCCGTAGTCGAATGTATACAAAGAAAGTAAGCAGGGAGTAAACTCATTTCCCGAACGATTTTTAAAATTATTTTTTCACCACTAAAACCCATGAGACTTGTAGTTTTCAAAAATATTTTCATTTTTGATGAGACGCCGAATGAAAGCAGTTTAATCGCCGGCAACCGAAAACCCGCGATTTCCCGTAAATCCCGGCTCGGCCGTAGTCGAATGTATACAAAGAAAGTAAGCAGGGAGTAAACTCATTTCCCGAACGATTTTTAAAATTATTTTTTCACCACTAAAACCCATGAGACTTGTAGTTTTCAAAAATATTTTCATTTTTGATGAGACGCCGAATGAAAGCAGTTTAATCGCCGGCAACCGAAAACCCGCGATTTCCCGTAAATCCCGCGGCCCGTATAGTCGAATGTATACAAAGAAAGTAAGCAGGGAGTAAACTCATTTCCCGAACGATTTTTAAAATTATTTTTTCACCACTAAAACCCATGAGACTTGTAGTTTTCAAAAATATTTTCATTTTTGATGAGACGCCGAATGAAAGCAGTTTAATCGCCGGCAACCGAAAACCCGCGATTTCCCGTAAATCCCGATAGTCGAATGTATACAAAGAAAGTAAGCAGGGAGTAAACTCATTTCCCGAACGATTTTTAAAATTATTTTTTCACCACTAAAACCCATGAGACTTGTAGTTTTCAAAATATTTTCATTTTTGATGAGACGCCGAATGAAAGCAGTTTAATCGCCGGCAACCGAAAACCCGCGATTTCCCGTAAATCCCGTCGGCCCGATAGTCGAATGTATACAAAGAAAGTAAGCAGGAGTAAACTCATTTCCCGAACGATTTTTAAAATTATTTTTTCACCACTAAAACCCATGAGACTTGTAGTTTTCAAAAATATTTTCATTTTTGATGAGACGCCGAATGAAACAGTTTAATCGCCGGAACCGAAAACCCGCGATTTCCCGTAAATCCCGGGTCGGCCCGTTAGTGGAATGTATACAAAGAAAGTACAGGGAGTAAACTCATTTCCCGAACGATTTTTAAAATTATTTTTTCACCACTAAAACCCATGAGACTTGTAGTTTTCAAAAATATTTTCATTTTTGATGAGACGCCGAATGAAAGCAGTTTAATCGCCGGCAACCGAAAACCCGCGATTTCCCGTAAATCCCGGCTCGGCCCGTATAGTCGAATGTATACAAAGAAAGTAAGCAGGGAGTAAACTCATTTCCCGAACGATTTTTAAAATTATTTTTTCACCACTAAAACCCATGAGACTTGTAGTTTTCAAAAATATTTTCATTTTTGATGAGACGCCGAATGAAAGCAGTTTAATCGCCGGCAACCGAAAACCCGCGATTTCCCGTAAATCCCGTATAGTCGAATGTATACAAAGAAAGTAAGCAGGGAGTAAACTCATTTCCCGAACGATTTTTAAAATTATTTTTTCACCACTAAAACCCATGAGACTTGTAGTTTTCAAAAATATTTTCATTTTTGATGAGACGCCGAATGAAACAGTTTAATCGCCGGCAACCGAAAACCCGCGATTTCCCGTAAATCCCGGGCTAGTTAGTGAATGTATACAAAGAAAGTACAGGGAGTAAACTCATTTCCCGAACGATTTTTAAAATTATTTTTTCACCACTAAAACCCATGAGACTTGTAGTTTTCAAAAATATTTTCATTTTTGATGAGACGCCGGCAGTTTAATCGGAATTTCTCAAAGAAAGTATCAGGGAGTAAACTCATTTCCCGAACGATTTTTAAAATTATTTTTTCACCACTAAAACCCATGAGACTTGTAGTTTTCAAAAATTTTCATTTTTGATGAGACGCCGAATGAAAGCAGTTTAATCGCCGGCAACCGAAAACCCGCGATTTCCCGTAAATCCCGCTCGGCCCGTATAGTCGAATGTACACAAAGAAAGTAAGCAGGGAGTAAACTCATTTCCCGAACGATTTTTAAAATTATTTTTTCACCACTAAAACCCATGAGACTTGTAGTTTTCAAAAATATTTTCATTTTTGATGAGACGCCGAATGAAAGCAGTTTAATCGCCGGCAACCGAAAACCCGCGATTTCCCGTAAATCCCGGGCTCGGCCCGTATAGTCGAATGTATACAAAGAAAGTAAGCAGGGAGTAAACTCATTTCCCGAACGATTTTTAAAATTATTTTTTCACCACTAAAACCCATGAGACTTGTAGTTTTCAAATATTTTCATTTTTGATGAGACGCCGAATGAAAGCAGTTTAATCGCCGGCAACCGAAAACCCGCGATTTCCCGTAAATCCCGTATAGTCGAATGTATACAAAGAAAGTAAGCAGGGAGTAAACTCATTTCCCGAACGATTTTTAAAATTATTTTTTACCACTAAAACCCATGAGACTTGTAGTTTTCAAAAATATTTTCATTTTTGATGAGACGCCGAATGAAAGCAGTTTAATCGCCGGCAACCGAAAACCCGCGATTTCCCGTAAATCCCGGCTCGGCCCGTATAGTGGAATGTATACAAAGAAAGTAAGCAGGGAGTAAACTCATTTCCCGAACGATTTTTAAAATTATTTTTTCACCACTAAAACCCATGAGACTTGTAGTTTTCAAAATATTTTCATTTTTGATGAGACGCCGAATGAAAGCAGTTTAATCGCCGGCAACCGAAAACCCGCGATTTCCCGTAAATCGGCCGTATAGTCGAATGTATACAAAGAAAGTAAGCAGGGAGTAAACTCATTTCCCGAACGATTTTTAAAATTATTTTTTCACCACTAAAACCCATGAGACTTGTAGTTTTCAAAAATATTTTCATTTTTGATGAGACGCCGAATGAAACAGTTTAATCGCCGGCAACCGAAAACCCGCGATTTCCCGTAAATCCCGTCGGCCGTTAGTGAATGTATACAAAGAAAGTACAGGGAGTAAACTCATTTCCCGAACGATTTTTAAAATTATTTTTTCACCACTAAAACCCATGAGACTTGTAGTTTTCAAAAATATTTTCATTTTTGATGAGACGCCGAATGAAAGCAGTTTAATCGCCGGCAACCGAAAACCCGCGATTTCCCGTAAATCCCGGTCGGCCCGTTATGAATGTATACAAAGAAAGTAAGCAGGGAGTAAACTCATTTCCCGAACGATTTTTAAAATTATTTTTTCACCACTAAAACCCATGAGACTTGTAGTTTTCAAAAATATTTTCATTTTTGATGAGACGCCGAATGAAAGCAGTTTAATCGCCGGCAACCGAAAACCCGCGATTTCCCGTAAATCCCGCTCGGCCCGTTAGTGAATGTATACAAAGAAAGTAAGCAGGGAGTAAACTCATTTCCCGAACGATTTTTAAAATTATTTTTTCACCACTAAAACCCATGAGACTTGTAGTTTTCAAAATATTTTCATTTTTGATGAGACGCCGAATGAAAGCAGTTTAATCGCCGGCAACCGAAAACCCGCGATTTCCCGTAAATCCCGTATAGTCGAATGTATACAAAGAAAGTAAGCAGGGAGTAAACTCATTTCCCGAACGATTTTTAAAATTTTTTTTCACCACTAAAACCCATGAGACTTGTAGTTTTCAAAAATATTTCATTTTTGATGAGACGCCGAATGAAAGCAGTTTAATCGCCGGCAACCGAAAACCCGCGATTTCCCGTAAATCCCGGATCGGCCCGTATAGTGAATGTATACAAAGAAAGTAAGCAGGAGTAAACTCATTTCCCGAACGATTTTTAAAATTATTTTTTCACCACTAAAACCCATGAGACTTGTAGTTTCAAAAATATTTTCATTTTTATGAGACGCCGAATGAAAGCAGTTTAATCGCCGGCAACCGAAAACCCGCGATTTCCGTAAATCCCGTATAGTCGAATGTATACAAAGAAAGTAAGCAGGGAGTAAACTCATTTCCCGAACGATTTTTAAAATTATTTTTTCACCACTAAAACCCATGAGACTTGTGTTTTCAAATATTTTCATTTTTGATGAGACGCCGAATGAAAGCAGTTTAATCGCCGGCAACCGAAAACCCGCGATTTCCCGTAAATCCCGGGATCGGCCCGTATAGTCGAATGTATACAAAGAAAGTAAGCAGGAGTAAACTCATTTCCCGAACGATTTTTTAAAATTATTTTTTCACCACTAAAACCCATGAGACTTGTAGTTTTCAAAAATATTTCATTTTTGATGAGACGCCGATGAAAGCAGTTTAATCGCTGGCAACCGAAAACCGCGATTTCCCG
>JASGCC010003089.1:0-25322 GCA_030067915.1 Hydractinia echinata | reverse complement strand
TACCCCCCCCCCAAAATCAGCGGGATTCCTTGGGCGGGACCACAACACTCTAAGTATTCCAGTGAACAGATTAACAACCATACCATTCCGATGTATATTTCCATATCATTAAGTGCTTACCAGAAAATAGATAACTATCTTACAATCAACAAACCATACCATACTACGTATCGCACAAAGAAGATGCTGTTTACAGAATGATACAATCTCATAGATACACAGAGACGCTTAGTAAAATTTTATACTCCCAACCCGACAAACACCCAAGAATTCGGTCAACACAAAAATAGGCTGTACGTCAAATGACAAGGTAGTCATTTGACTTTGATTGTGACTTTGTTATAAATTATTGAAAATATGCTAACGATTTGAGATCCTAAGTTGCTTTTAGCAGTGTGTATACAACAATATGGCTTGATTGAATTAGTCAAATAGGGAGTGGCCTCTACTGAATAAACTAATAAATCATGTGAAGCATTTGAAGACATTTGAACAGTTGTCAGTAAATAGCAAATTTTTATAACTTCCCAAAATCTTCACTCATCTTTCCTCTTGCTTCTATTTTCATTTGTAGTAATAATATTAAAGATGGTCTTGATACATGAGAGGTTTCATTAAATTTGCTGCTTGTATTCATAATGTGTCAAGGATAGTTGGCCGTTGTTCATGTCACGACAAAAGATTTGTTGTTATGATTTCTATTCAGTAAAAATGTGGTAGATTATCTAGTGATAACAATGATATTAAATCTAAGCTATACTCGCTTCATTGGATAAGGTTACACATTATTTTTTTTAAAAAAATGCCACATTTTTGTAAGTGCATGCTGCAAACAATTTGTCTCAGTTTCTTCATAGGGTACTTTATTAGGGTTTGGTACTAGTGGCAATCTATTTCGCTTTTCTTTTCCAATCCACTGTGGACTTTGACACTGCCCTCAAGCAGAACAAGGTTGCCTTGCATGTCTGTCCAATTTCAAATCTTTGCACCTTTGTAATTAAGAAATATCAATGCCTCTCTTCGTTTTTTTAGAGGATCAGAGATTGCAAATCTAAACAAACATTGTCGTGTACAGACATAGCAGCTTCTAATGAAGCTGATGAAGACACCCTTGACCGAAATTCTGTTGCTGTTGATAAAAAATAAAAGCGTCTGGTATCGAAGATTGTACATCTGAACAAGCATCTTCTTGTGCTGTTGTAGTAGCTGTTGAAGAAAATGATCTATCTGGAAACACCAATGATACGAAATCTACATCATGGTATTCAAGCACGGAACAAGTTCCCAAGACCGCCGATTTGTAAATAGGCTGTACGTCAAATGACAAGGTAGTCATTTGACTTTGATTGTGACTTTGTTATAAATTATTGAAATATGCTAACGATTTGAGATCCTAAGTTGCTTTTAGCAGTGTGTATACAACAATATGGCTTGATTGAATTAGTCAAATAGGGAGTTGCCTCTACTGAATAAACTAATAAATCATGTGAAGCATTTGAAAACATTTGAACAGTTGTCAGTAAATAGCAAATTTTTATAACTTCCCAAAATCTTCACTCATCTTTCCTCTTGCTTCTATTTTCATTTGTAGTAATAATATTAAAGATGGTCTTGATACATGAAGGTTTCGGTGGAGGAAAAATATACTTTGATAATCACTTTAAAATCAAAGTTTCAAAATGTTAGTCTTCAGGTCTTTAATGTTCTCTGTAAAACTTTCATAGTCCAAATATGTCTATTATGTTTTTTGTCTATTATGTGTGATATTGCGTTTTGATTTTGTGTGGTATATTTCGATTCTTCTGTAAGCGTCACGTTACACAGCTTGGATCTGATATTTGCATTATACCGTATAACAGTTATTTGCATCATTTCAGTTATATTCACTTTAGGCTGATAAATTAGAAAAATTTCAGCTGGATTTCGTTGATTCTGACGAAGACGAGATTGATCATGTAGCTGTTTTGCGAGACGTGTTTAACATTACAAACTGACGGTATTTCTAATTTGTATCTAATTTTCTGATAGAACTCCATATACTGCGGTTGTGGGTGTATTGTGGCATTCAAATTTTTGTAATATATCATTTAATACACCAAAAAAATAATGTTCTTGCTTTGTCTTTGTTCATACATTTTAGCACAGTAAACCCTCTAAAGCCAGGCGTTCATTTAATTTCTTGACATTTGCCGGTGACGTTTATTAAAAAAACAACACTTCTTTTGTTTCAAATCCCCGATACAGGGGCATTTTTAAAGATTAGTTACAACTTTTTTTTCATATTGTGATCGATAAGTTTGAACAGAGTATTTTTTTTGTTTGTTTAATATTTGATTTCGTTGGAGTAAAACGTATTATTTTCCAGTTTATTTACATCGAGCAAGACTGCTTGATCTTAGTAGTTATTGGAAGTTTTTGCAAGTTTTTGCATTTTGTACAAAAACAGTGAAAGAGTTAACTTTACTTGAAATCGTTTTCCCCTGTATTTGTCTAATAAACGCCCTCCCTGATAACAGGAGTTCATTGGAAGGGGCGTTTAATAGATAGCGTTAGAGGATTTACGGTATCTCACGATAAACCTGCAACAAAATATTTTGTCTTGAGCCAATTTCTTAATTTTTTAGATCAGTTTTTCCCAGATACTGTGGAAAATCAGGTTGCCCGTATAAAACTTGAAAATGGCAAAGAATTCGAAAAGGTAATTAAAGATTCAGTTGCCTCTTGATGACCAACAGAAGAATTTTTGATCGCAAAAGACAGTTGAATTAAATCTGTTCAGCAATATAAGCACAGTTGTGAGAATGTGTGTATGCGGTGTCTGCATTGTGGAATAAATTTTCATGTCTGTTCCTAACGTAGTATTTATGAATTTATTTATTTGTTGCTTGCTAGTAACATGTAACATCATTCCTCTTTGAAGTTTTTTTAATTTCATTTCTTAAAATCTGGTTGAACATTTTAAGGAAAATCGATTCTTTATCCCTTTGTCATGTGAAAGTTTAAAAACATTTCGAAATTGGGCTATGTATTTTATCCGCACAACATTTAAACATTTATATTCTATTCCTTCCTTCTCATACCCCTTATAATAAAATCTTCCCTTGAGAGTGTACAATAAGCGCCATCGTATTAAAATCTTTCCTTGAGAGTGTATAATAAGCGCCATCGTATTCATCTTATTCTTTTCAATTTTAGACGAGAATGCTGCCCCCACTATCACCCGTGTTTGAAAAGTCACTTCTTAACGATACAGGAGTGGGTCTCGGGGATAGTATTGGTGCAGTAATTGATACTGATGCTGAGACTAGCAAAGAATCTTTTGCAGTTAGTGCCGAAGAAGATGAAAGCACTGGTAAGGAATGGACTGGAAATGAAACTGAAAGTCAATCAAAAATAGAAAGTGGCAAGAAGAAGACTAAAAGCAAAAAAAAAGATCCATAGGCCTTGTCCCTTTTGTGGTGTATTGCAAAGTGTTTTAACAAGGCATATAACATTAAAGCATAAAAAGGAATCCTCTGTAATCAAGGCGTTAGCGTTACCAAGCCATGAGAGGATCAAGGCCTTTGACAATTTTAAAAAGGTTGGCATTTTCAATTACAATAAAAGTGAAGCTGGCGAAAGAAAAATCCATCTTACGTTCGAGAGAGAAAGGGTAATAAAGAAGATGATCTCGTTATGTGCCTAACCTGTAAAGGAATGTACAGTAAAAAATTACAGACCTAGCATCAACTCCTCTGTGGAAAGGACAGCGGTCAGGTCATGGTACCTATGCTCATGGTAAGAGATTTGAAACTTGTCCCTTTGACAAATGAGTTCAAGGCTGTGCTGAACAAGATGATACTGGATGATGTTTCATCGTTGGCAAAATCTGACTCAGATATCTTGATGATAGGTTCCCGAATGTATAATGGACTAAAATGCAAAAAAGAGAAGATTTATGAAGTCGAAAAAAAAGTTAGACAAACGATGCGTCAACTGAGCCGCTTGTTCCTTGCTTTTAAGAAGTCTTTTGTTAGTGCAACAAGTACTGCAGATATGTTTGATAAAAATAATCTGTGCCATCTTAGAAAGGCTATTGATGCGCTTTGTGGTGAAGATGAAAAATGTGGTTTGAAAGTACAACTGCAAAACACTATCAAATATGCTTCGAAAATGCTTGAGGCACATTACCTTGTTGAAGGAGATGATCGTGCTACTATGGTCAGAGACTTTATGGCTGTCTTATCCATGGTCCAAGGTGAGGTGTTTGGTGGCGCACTTTATAAACTTAAGCAGAAGAGGAATAAAACCACCAGAAAACCGGGGAATTTGCCTGATGATTATGCAATTAGTCAGTTGACAAATTACATTAAAGCAGCTACTTCTCGGGAGAAGCTTCCGTTCGATTTACCTGCATCAGTTTTCGTAGAAGTGAGAGATGCTGTTTGCGCTAGATTGACCTTGTATAATGGAAGACGAGGTGGTGAACCGGCCCGCCTGTTCATTTATCAGTGGAAGGAAGCTTTGGATGGGACATGGTTACGCCCAGAGACCCGTCGGCAGTATCATCGTGAAGTTGAGACTGGAAATCGCATAACCTTCCAGGAAGGAAAGGGCGATAGGCAAGTGCCAGTTTTTTTTCCTCCTGATGTAATGCACGCAATGACTTTTCTTTGTAATAGTGCCACAAGGAAGGATTCTGATATACCTGACAGCAATGAGTATGTTTTCGCCTCTACGAAAGGGAGCAATAATCACGTGTCCGGGTGGCACTCTTTGATGGCTTGTTGTAAAAAAGCTAATTTAGATGATAAAGTTAATGGAACGATGAATCGTCATCGTGTTTCGACTTTGATTGGATCATTTGGTCTGAGTGAAGAAGAACAACAATTAGCTTTTGAACATTTCGGCCATAGTGGCGACGTAAATCGCAAACATTTATCAAGCACCACCAGCTGAAAGACAGCTTCAGACGACTGGGCGTTACTTGAAATTGATTGATAATGGTTCGGCTTCATTGAATGACGCTTCTAATGTTCCAACATCTTTCGACTCTACCAGTGATAAGAATTTATATGAGGACCAAGCTGACATGGCTCAATCACAGATAGTTGTTGCCGAACTCAACAAATCTAAATCACTTGGTAGAACAGCACCTCGCAATAAAGTTTCCGAAGGCCAAGCTAATGTCCCTCAATTGAAGAGAGCTGATACTGAAGTCAATATAAAAAGACAGATATCTTCTACGCCGCTAAAAAAGTACAGGGCAGGTTTGTATCATCTGATTATTTACTAGTGACAGTGATCTGCATTAACTTGCATGTACCATTTATTTGCTATTTTTCTGAGTTCTCAGCCCATTAAAACTCGACCAAGATTTGTTGCATAACATTTTTCTATTTTATTCAATTCACAATGACTAATTCAGGTTTTTCGTTTTTCAAGCAGCCCAAAAAAGGATAAGATATGTCAGCAGTGGGGATGAAGAGTCTGATAATGAAGAGACAGAATACGAAGTACGAATGTCTGAAGCTGAAACAGAGGAACAAGATATTGTTGAATCTGTGAAAAGTGAGCTAAAATATTCACGCGCGTTGCATTTTTATTTTGTACGGTTGAAATGCTTGCTGGATGGATTAAACGGTTTTCATAAGAAGCCTTTTTTATTTTCTGCTCAATTTGGCCCCAATCGTTTTAATGTTTCTGAGCGTTTGATTACTTCCGGGTCTTTAAAAAATTAAGACCTGATACTTTAAACCTGCCAAACATTTTTGTAGTCAATATATCATACGGAAGATGAAATTAGTTGAAATATTTAATTATGGATGCATGAAAGTTTGGGAAATGCACACATTTTAAAGTACAAAATGATTTCATAATTTCTTATAATCACTTTAGGTACTACTATCCGACCGCAAAATCGGAAATACTTCACATGGTCGGATTCACAAAAGAGGAAATTTGATGAGACTTTTAATGCATGGCTCCAGCGAGATCGCGGCTACCCCAGTAAGTACTGTTCTCGAAATGGTTTTTGATGTTGTTGTTCTTGAAATAAACTATTTACTGAAGCTGATTGTGCCTATTTACCAACTGCACAACTGCATAGACTTGATAACTGAGTCACATATCCAACCTTTGCAAAGTACCAAGTCCTTATTTCCTTTGGCAATGAACGTTAATTGACTCATGTCAAACAAATTGTTCTTCTCAGATCGCATGTGCTACCTCAATGAAAAAAAGGAGTGTGAAAATGGTGTTTAGTGAGAGTCAACCCTCGAAATTTTTGAATCAGCGCAGAGTTAGTTCTTATTCTTACAACAATACGTCCTGTTTAAATAAATTTAAAAGAAATTGAAATATATATAGGGAGATAGAATGAAAAAGAGTCGTAAGATGTTTACTATCTACAAAAATGGTTAGAAACCTCTTTCCAGAAACATACAAATTTTTCTTTTCTTATATTATAAGGCTCTCACTTTACTTATTGGCACTTCGAGTAACAGTCCATTGTTTCCTGTTGCTTTACTGTGAGATAATTTTTTAAAATAATTTACAATTCAAGTTTTTCAAGGAAGTATTCTCATAGCTAGTCGATCAAGTGTTTGTAGTTTATTTTGTTGCGTCATGGTTAGGTTCAGAGATTTACGGTGCAGTGGATCGTAATACATGTTAATATCGGTCCCTTGTAAACTGCTTCTTTGTTTTATGACTGAGGTAATTACGAAGTGACGATAATACACGTAATTTTGCTGCAGTGTTTTTATACGTTTTATCGAAGATTTCATTGAACGATAGCGTTCCTAAATACTTGTACTTCTCATAGTGTGGAACGAATACATCACCATGAAAGAGTTTAAGTTTGTGGCCAGAACATTCAGTCTCGATCCGGTTTTTCCTTTTTATTAAGATTTATAACGAATTGTTTTTTCTCGAATCAATTGACTCATACACGTCTTTTTTTATAAGAAAATGAGCCTCAAAAACCTCACAATCTTAGGAAATTTTAAGAAAATCCCCAGCCTCAGCGTGTTAAGATTCAATTTTTGGAGACCAATATAGTTATTAAATCACCATAATTTCAAAAGAAAACACAATCAAGTTTCTTTTTTTCAGTCAAACTTACATCCCAACAAAGTTCCCAACAAATCCTAATATAACAAAATAAATCTTTTTCTTCATTAAAAATACTATATATAACTTCAAATAAAAGCATGCAACTAGTTCAATTCGAGAATGTCAAAATAGAGGAATAAAACTTAAGAAAATATTTAAGAAAATTTCAGCTATTCAGATATTTTGCTAAGCAAATTGAGGCTCAGGTCAAAAGACGGTTTTCTTATAAAAAAACAAACGTGTATTGCTTTTATTACTTGTTGGAACATAGATGCAGTATTATCAGCAAAATTTAACACTTCTGAATATTAAAGATGTTCCTCAAAGTCGTCAAAGCGTATTAGAAATAGTGACAGGTTTATTAAAAATTATTGATGGGATGTTGCTCATGCGCCATTAGCGCCAACGCCTTTTCGTATTGAATTCTAACCTGAGTTAGGGAAGGCGAAACTTTTATGCCGTTTTGGTTTTATCAAGAAGTAATTTTAAAACTACTTATATATCTGATACAATTTACAGTTATGTTTTGTAACCGAGATAGAGTAAGTGATATATAGCCATAAAACACCAGGCGCAGCCCGTGGTATCATGAGAAGATTACAATCAAATTTATACAAAGGTTCTGTAAAGGTGGTAGAATTGGGACTGCCACACACGCAGATGTAAGCCTTATATTTTTTTCTCTTTGGCAGGCTCTGAAGAAATGGCGAAGTTCGGCAGGGAAACTAAGGTGCCGCCGAAACAAATTCGTACGAGAATCGTAAACGAGCGAGCAAAGAGCAAGAAAAGAGTGAAGAGAAATATGGAAAGACTAGGGATGTAGTAGATGTAGGATACAGGGAGAGCGAGGTGACTCGGTCCGCAATAATTTCTCTGAGTTTTGTTTCAAGTTTGAGTTTTGGGAGAATCCAACATATAATTCCAGGAGGATGCACGAAGTTTCTCCAACCTTCAAATGTTTATATCAAGAAGCTCTTTAATGTGGCTTCTATTCAGGGCCGAGAACACTACACATATGTGGAACGATCTTTGGCAGACCGACTTAAATTATGCTATATAGAGGGCGAAAGTAAAACAAAAATAAAAAGTTAGTTTTTTAACTAGACTTTTAGAACACAAAGCTTCATTTGTTGTGTTGTTGTTGCTTGTTTGTTTATTTTGTTCAATCAAAGGGAAAGTTTTTTTTTTGTTTATAGAGGGAAGTTACCACTTGCTGCTTTTTATGTGATATCACCTGTACTCGCGATATCTTTGTATGGATATTTACAAAATTATATGATTCCGTGTTTTAATCACCCGACTTTGTGTCTTTTTACATCGTCATTACGTTATATTCCTACTGAAAAAATGTTCTGTGTAGCGTCGCATTTTGACTATATACCTACTGGCGAAAAAACGGGGTTTACGCGGGTGTTTTTTATAAGAAACCAAGCAAACGGCCAACTAGCAAAAGTTTCTTAAATACTGAGGTCATTTTACTAGAAAAAGTGTCTTAACAAGTTTCTTAATTTTGACAGGGTCAAATAGAAGAAAAGATAATGCCTTTTCGCCTTTTATTCATCGTCTAAATGGTGTCTGTTCCGTTAAACCCGATATTAATCCAATTTCTTGTTTTACCAGGTAATAATACCTGCATGCCATTCGACTGTCATTGATTGATGGAAAGTCAACCTCGTCCCCAGGCCCATTTTTCTCTTTCTGACAATCTCGGACGGCGAGAAAAAATATTTCTATATAATATAACTATTTCTTCTCGCCGTCCGAGATTGTCAGGAAGAGAAAAATGGGCCTGGGGACGAGGTTGATGGAAAGCATGTGAAAAAAGTTTCTTACCTAATTTTTTTACATTTTTACAACTGGTAAAAGTTTCTTAATTTTTTGGAAGGCGACTAGTCAGTTTCTTATATAAAAAAAAACGTGTATATATATTAGTCGTGGATCAAGTCAGCTCGGAAAAAAATTCAGTTACCAAAATTAGTCGCTTTTCCTCCTTTAAGGTTTAGTGGCATCAAAATAATGTATCCTCTTTTTCACTTTGCCGAACGTGCCTCGAGCCATTCATTTTTGTCGCCATGGTTCATCACAAAAACTAAAAATTGAGTCGCAACCGGAACTCCGCTCAAGGTGCGAAAAAACCAGCAGCGTGTTATCACAGCCTTAAAAAATGCGCACCTCATGGGGCCAGCAATAGTTACCGAGAATTTTAGTATAAGCTTTTTTTTTTTTTTCACTTTTATTTTCTTTGCCACAATATTTTGTATCTTGTTCCCAATGGGTAAATATAAGCGTCGTTTGGGGGACCTAAGTTTGACTATTACACCTTGTTAACCCCGTGTGCAGACAAACTAACCAAACTCAAAATGACGTACGCGATTTTTATGAAAAACCGCTTTATAAGAAATTGAATAGTCGCGGTTAAAAAATTTGTGAAATTTTACCTAGTAAAGTTTTACTAGTTGGTCGTCCTTATAAAAAACGTTAGTTTCAAATTCTGAATTATTAGTCACTATCATTTCTACTGTGCCAAAGTGTAAAATTACGACAACACGATCTCAAAGTTGGGGAGTTAATTTTGATTCAAATATGATATTTTGTTTAAATATTATTTTCTATTCACATATATATATTTTTTTTGGTTTGTGTTTTTTCTTATTTTTTGGGTTTAGTTTTGGTTTTGTTATTTACGTTTCGTAATTTTTTTTACCTTTTGGCTTCCTTATGCTATTTCCATACTGAATTTGTTGTAATACGGGTACAAATTCAATAGCTAACCAGTTGTAACCTGCGACAAGTTTCTCATATATCAATGTGTTCAGAGTTGAATCTTCTAACACGATGAATGCACACACCGAGCGGTTGATATCTCTCCTAGTCGAGTTGAATAACTTGACTGAGATTATACCGTGGGTGGCTTCTCATATCCGGCGCTTGGCGGAAGAGATTGAGATTTGCGCTGTCACTGCCGAGGAAAACGGTGAAACCGAACTACTTGGCAGTCGGCGGCCAATGATCATATCTCTCTGAACAAATTATGTTCAGAAATATACGATCGAGCCAGGAGCGACCGGATGAATTATGAGAACGCCCTATTTCATCTGGTTTCGGCCGGGAAATATGTGCTTTTCGTCGGCATGATTGACGAAAGTGCAAATTTGTTAACATGCACTTAAAACAACCCACATTTTATTTTGCTTTTGTTTTGGCCGTTCCTACGTTAGTAGGAGCATATTCAACTGGCTACCTCGAGTAGAGATAGATAGATAGATGTGCATATTTTACATGGCTAGCCTCACAAATATCGAGGGATATACCCTGTCTATTATTTCCAGGAGGGCCCATGGCTTAGATGGAGAGTCCTAGAGTATTTAATGCTCATTTTGAACTACGCAGACCCAATTAGGGCCCGCGCTCTACTAGACAACTCCCGGCAACATCCAACGGCCCATACAGTGTGCCATCTTCCCAATTTCCCTCACATGGCTTGGGTTAACCCGGGGCTATGGTAACATTCACTCGCCCATGTTGAATCGCCGTCAAGAGGAATCGAACCCCGGTCTCCTGCACAGAGTACGAGAGCTATAACCACTAATCTACGGCGCCACAGAAAAACGAGATTCGCAAGCAAGCTCGTCCCCCAGGGCATCTTGTACCTTTTCTCGCCATTCTGGTATAAAAGAGACAACTGGCGTTGGGAACGAGGTTGCGTTTAAAATAATTCGGAAGAACCGCAGTGCGATCGCATGTGTAGTCCACTGTTTTTTTATTTTTCGCTATATTTTGAAATAAAAATAACCATTACATTCACCAGTGCTTTTTTATCGCCTATTAACACAAAGTCATAACATTTCTTCGACAGGGGTTATTACTATGAAAAAAAACTCCGACACAACCATTTTGAACAGAAAAACAACAGCTATTATTAACTAGTTGTTATCCCGTGGAAAAATTCACGAGTTCGCGGGTACTTAGACAATAAGACAGACAATTATAAGAAGCACCAGGTTGAGGTTACAGGTAGTTTCAACTGCTACAAAGGGGTAAAGGTAATCTAGCTAATTTTTGCCAAATCCCTCAAATTAAATTCCGCCAAAATAAATTTTTAGCCGTCTGACGAATTAAATTTCCACCAAAATAAGTTATTTTTTTGCTAAAAAATCTGATTGTTTAGAAAACAAGAAAAAATAAAACAATTATTAGTTACTAAGTAGTAGTAGAAAAAAGAACTTCTTGCCTAATCTTCCTCAAGTATCATCTAGGGATAGAATAAACAACAATAGTGTAGTAGCATAATGGCATATCTTTCGTTTTTGATTGCTGAAAGTTACTCGTGATTTAATTGATAATACAACAAATCGTTACAATAATATACTCAGGCGTGATCCTAGCCAAGGCGTCACCCTTTTACTAGCGGGTTGGTCTTGTGCCCTGGATGAAAACCTGTCTCTCCCCTGATCCAAAATGGGAGGACTGATACAGTATTTTGACAGGATGAAAACCGTGGGTTGCTCACACAGCCTTTGTTGCAAGTACATTTTATATATAGATATGTTTTGCAATGTCATTTTAATGGGCGTCATTTCCATTATTAACAGCGTTCGTGCTTCGAGGCTCGTTACTGCGTGCTAATACGACTTCAGTTGCTCACTTGATGACGGTAAAGTACAATCTTTCCAAGTAAGTCCCATGGCGATTTGATGAAGTGCGTGAAAAATAAAAAATAATAAACTGTGTTAAACATTGTAACATTTAATAATATACAATTGTAGTTAATTTTCCAGCAAAATGAAAGATCGAGGAATATAGCATGTCAAGCATGGCTTATATATGAGAGTTATTGCGCATGGATGTGTGCTGCGCACTGCGCATGCGTAGCGAAAGCAATAAACATTCGTGCAGAATCGTCAAGAAACTCGATTTCCTACAATCGAAGATTGTCGGAAGTCCCGCATCTTCAACAATGGAATATTCAACTATACTTGGCCTCTAGCGCGTTATACAGAAAACTCTAAATAAGAATATTAAGATTTTAGAAATACGACGATGTATTAATTACGCTTTTAAATGTACTTCATTATTAGCAATTTAATGTTACTACATTTAACTGTTGGATAAGTCGATATTGGATTGTGCGCGTCGCAAATTTTGATACGGCGAAAACCAACCGGCAATTGCCAGCCTTAAATGTACATATATATTAGCTCTTAAAGCGTGTAAAAACAGCAAATAATCCGTAGATTCAAAAACAAAAAAAATATATTTGTCGACCTAAGACCGTTCCAATGTAAATAAAAACGTTACGTCGACACTGAGTGTTTGCAAATCGCTAGGTCGACATTTTTTTGTATTTTTCCAAAAATGGCGCGCAGGTAGAGTACAGATGTCTGAAATGACGATATATGATGTTTACAGGGCATGCTGCGATTGTAAAACCCCATTTTAAAGAAACTTTTTACTGTCGACTTTTCGCAGCATTTTAGGTCACTGTCGACTTTGGGTCGAACCAGGATTATATATATATATATATATATATATATATATATATATATATATATATATATATATATATATATATATATATATATATATATATATATATATATATATATATATATATATATATATATATATATATATAACGCTAAATCGACCTTAAGTGGCCTTTAGTGAAAATAAGAACTTTGTATGGACTTCCATTTAAAGCAGATTTTTTCGGAAAGTACTGACTTTGCTTATTTAATAGATATGTCAAAATAACACATGTGCGAAGCCCTGTTCAACGATGTTGCCACCGATTCGATTCGGCTGATTTTAAAATTTACTTTACGTAATTTTACACACTAATTTGACCTAAAGTGGATTTTTTCATATTGTTTTTACTTATCGTATGTAACATGCAGTAATACAATTCCAGTCGGGAAAGCAGTTTAGGAATGCAATATGCTGTAGTTTAAGTAAAAATCTACCTAAAAAATGCGGTTGACATCGTGAAATTCTCGATTCCGAATGATTACTGCGCTTACAAAATAAAAATTACTAATCATTCCAAATTTTGGAGCAAATTCCTTCAATCACAGAGAGTGGCCAAAGTTTAGAAATCTTACTTGCGCAAGATTTTTCTTATCTGTTTCAGGCAATCGTATCAAACAGATTTAGAGCAAATTGTCAACGGGTATTGGAAAAAAGCCTTCGTATCAATGTTAAAAAAACAACGGAGAATTGAAAACAAAAAATATTTATCCTTTTCCCATATACGTCAGTTAGATATAATATACATATAAAAAGAGAACTAAAAACTAAAATACTAATATTCAAAGAATTAAGCATACAGTGGTTCATAATAGTCGTGTAGTAAAAAAATGAAGAAGCACACCACTAGTGTCACGTTAATAAAACTTGTGAACAAAATCAATGTTAAAAATGGACTAACAAATCTATGAACAGTAAAGTTCCTGGTACAGAAAACAAAACGGGTGTATATATCAAAATCTTTTTGCCCATACACGCTGGCTCTTGCTGGCCTTTATTCTTACTCTGTTTTTCTCACAGCGGTCAGGATTAGATTTATGTTGTGAGTGCAACACAGCGAAAATCAGAGAAAGGTCGTATAATGGGCGGAGCAGTGAGGGCTAACCAGGTGTATAGATGCTTACATTTAAAATTACATTTTCAGTTGATTTCCTCTCTTCGCGACAACACGATCCCATTTCGTTCTTTCGTTGTTAATTTTTGCTCGGAGTTTATAAACTGAAATACCGAACTCGTCGGCCACTCTTTTCATATCATCGGCAGCTAGAAATGTAAAAAAAACAAATTTTAATCTGGCGCTTTTTACACAATGATAGTGAAAAACAAAACAAAAAGAAGATACTAACAAGGCCATCCAGCACTCCTATCTCTAACATACACTCCCATCTTCTGATAAAGAAGTTCGTTGTTCTCCTTACTCCATTGGAAATACCTCACTGTGCAAACTGAAAGTCAAAAAATAAGTAAATTAATTATAAACATATTGCCGTATTCTATTAGGCGCCCAGCATTTTTAAAGCTTTTTTTTGTTCGGATCACTACGATATATAAAAAAGAAAAAAACAACAACAAGATTTCAGATTAAACTGTATTACGGTTTCTAGTCAACATCTTCAATATTATTCACGAGAAAAAAGTCTTTGATTCGACTTCATTTTGATCGTTAAAACATTTATACAGATAAAATTACCAAGTTCAATACAGATAAAATCACCAAGTTCAATCACGCAAGCATTAGTCCAAAGAATAGGTTGGATTATATTATCATACCTTTTATTGTTTCTTTTTCTGAAAAATCATTTTCTGCAAGTCTAACATCGTCTGGTTCGACTTCTTTATCTCCACTATCTTATAAAATAAAAACTTTTATTGCACAACAAACCACTAAGACGTTCTTTTTGCAGACGTATATAGTAAGTGACTATAATCACGATTTTTGTAACATTTTTAGAAATAAAATCACCAAGTTCAATCACGCAAGCATTAGTCCAAAGAATAGGTTGGATTATATTATCATACTTTTTATTGTTTCTTTTTCTGAAAAATCATTTTCTGCAAGTCTAACATCGTCTGGTTCGACTTCTTTATCTCCACTATCTTATAAAATAAAAACTTTTATTGCACAACAAACCACTAAGACGTTCTTTTTGCAGACGTATATAGTAAGTGACTATAATCACGATTTTTGTAACATTTTTAGAAATGTTACTAGGTAAGCACTAATAAGCATCGAAATAATATTTTTGTTTACCTGTTTTCCTTCCTTAGATGAAACGTCACCTTTACTGACGTTTGGCGTTTTTTGTCGTAGTCGATAAACTTTTTTTCCAAACCTTTTCGTTTCAGCTAAAATGCAATAAATACCTCAAAAGATCGAATAAACGGCTAGAATAATAAACACCAATGGTGATATAATATTAATAATTCTTGAAATATGAAACTGTTTGTAATTTAACCTCTTCTGGAACTCTTCTAGCGCCGTTTTTACAGTTTACCTTTTGTGACACGAGTCAATGAGAAAAAACCTATGCTTTAATAAAGTTTCCCTTTGCTAAACTAAACACTCGGGCGTTTAACCAGCCAACAAAGGTATTTCCACTTTAACGTTCAAATAAAAGTCAAGGACTTTGAATGTCTAACCAAACAAAGAGGAATATGTTGCTAGATGGCTAGATATTTGCCTTAGGTATTATTCATTAATACATCCTCATTATTATTGTACCTTTTCTAAGCGTCTCTTCTTCTGAAGAATCATCCCTCTTACTGAATACTCGTGTTTTTGTTTGTTGACTGCATATTTTCTTTTTCTTTTCTACTGACCGCACTAAATTGAAAGTATGCAAGTATAATCATCCAAAATGTTGGTAAAAGTTTATCTACACATTCTAAAGAAACAAGATCTACTTTACTTTTAAGTTTGATAGGAAGATGGAGAAACTAGGCATACATAGTTTTTTAGCACATTATCACAACAAGAAGTTATTCAGGCAGCTCAATAAATATCAGGGGAAGGGGTTAGTTTTTCACTCAATTTTGATCACAATGGCTTTGATTTATTCTGACTTCTTTATTAGAAAGTTAGATTATTTCTTGTGTTACATGTATATAAACTTGTATTCCTTATGGCATTTTTGAAGACTTTCATTAAAATATGAACATTTGCTTTTCTTGATTTCCCAATTCTACTGAAACTTTTTTTCAATCTAGTTAATTGGAGGGGAAAAAAGATCTAATAAAAGGGTTGGGCGAGTCAATAAATTTAAATAGGTGGTTAAATTTCCCGAAATTTAGTGTTGTCTCCCTCTACAGTTAGGTTAGCAACGGTGACAGTTATGCGTTATATCTTTAATGGAGAGAAACCTAGGTTTGGGGAATTGACAGCATTAAATACTGCATTAAAAAAATGTTAAATTTGGTGCAGAGGAAAAGTAAGTAATTTTTGCAGGTATTTATTTTCTCGGCAATTGTATTTTTAAAATTGACGAATAATTCAATTTATTTAAAAAAAATATTTTGCTGGAAATTTAATTTGATTGACGTTAAAAAAACGATTTTTCTCAAACCCGCCAATTTTATTTTTAAAAATGTCTACGTATACTTTTATATATATAGGGCTTCTTTCAAAAATTACCGTTCTGCAAAGTCAACAACAAATATATTATCACCTACCTAACTTCCTTTCCAAGGAATCCTTTGCCGATACCACAGTGGAAGGACTGATATGCTTTGTCTAAAATGTCAATTTAATTTTAAAGGTATTACTTTTTTTATCTGGAAAAATACATAATTAAAAATAAATTTATGGATTTTACACTTTTCACAACACCATTTTCAATCACAAAACAAAAAGATAAATTTAAAGCAAAATTTAAAAAAACTTACTTGAGTCAATATTAAGTAAGTGCTTTCCAGTCGACATCAATTGTTGATGTGCTGCAGGTGCCTGATACACTTTTTCATTCATTTCCTTACTGTGGCCAAAATGTTTGTAAGCAAGGTTTTTTTCTCCATCACTAAGATTTAAAGCAGCAACCAGTGTACTCAATCGGTGTCGATTTGTTGTACCAGTTATGCGAGTTTTGTCAATAATTGGGAGATTTTCGCATACACTTGTTAAACTATGCCAACCAGAACAGTGTCTGTCAGAGTTTTGAGTACTTGGGAACACATAACAATTTTCATCCGAAATTGACACATCTTTTCTGATTTTCTCATCCGCCAGGATTCGCATTGCAAAGAATGTGTCCTTTGGTATCAGTACTGGTACTAGATGATTCACACCTTTTCCGGTTTGGTATGTAATTTTCAAATTTTTCACTTCCTCGGAGACAGCATATCTTTGCCTATCCAGCCAAGTTCCATCTTCCGCTTCCTTCCATTCTCGTAGCAGCAGTCGGGCGGGTTCACCACCCCGACGACCATTAAATAATGTAAGACGTGTGCATGCACAATTTCGCAATTTGACAAATGAATGTGTGTCCCAAACCTTGAATGCGTCGTCTTCGAAGCTTGCCATAGTGTTAATAACATAATCTCTTATCTTTGTGATATCTTCTTCAATAGGTAATTGAGCAGGTTTCTTACTCTTTACATTTCGCCTCAGGTTGAGATCGTAGGTTGCATCTGCAAATATTTCATCTTTTCTCATTTGTAAAAGGACTAAAAAATCTGAGAAAGATTTAGCTACAGCGTCTTGGTCTTTTGAGAGAAAGTACCCGACGCACTTTTTGGCACTTCCAGAGATTAGGTAGTATAAAGCAGCTTTTAGACCAGACTTCTGTGTCTCAAAATGAGTGTCAGTATATATTTCAATTGCCTCCTTCAATTTATCAAAGTTTGTGCGAAAAAACATATCTGAGGCATTACCATGAATAGAATTTATTTTCAATGATTTAAAATGAATGTAAAGATGGCTTAGCCTTCTCATATCCGTTCGTACGGTACTTTGAACCTCATACTTTTTATCTGCTCGCCTATTCACTTTTTCGTACAAACGTGATCCAACCATCAATATAATTGGGTCTGATTTAGCAGCAAGTCCAACTGCATCATCTCTCATAGGCTGTAAAATATCTTCTTTGAATTTTTGTTTTACATCTTCGTTTAATTCCTTTCCTAACATTGAGAGTGGTACACCGACTTTGGAGGAGCAACAATCTTTTCCGCATTCTTTCATGTGCCTTGTAATAAAGGACTTAGCATAAAACGCATTACAAAGAGAACACATGACCAGCTCTTCACACTTTCTAACTTTCTTTTCCCTTTGATATTTCGGTGTTTCGGTCTTCATTTGCTTTATGTTTTCTTTGTAAATACCCTTTCTTTTAAAGGCACGGAAACACTTCGCTCTTTCTCTTTTTGGTTTTTCCAGTGCATTTTTAACAACATCGTCGTTTTTATGGAACTTTGTAATATGCCTTGTCAAGCGGCTAAACATTTTGCCACAAATAAAACATGGTCTATCGGGATGTCGAGTTGCTTTCTGAAGATAAATTGAGAAAGTTAAGTACAACAAATCCTCTCACTGCTAGAAATTAAAAGACGTTTGAAAAATATATGTTTTTGTTCTGACAAAGAGTTCTGTCTGGCAATATACAAATTTTGTTTTTTGTGAAAATATAAAAAACTATTATTGGGGCTCTAAAATAAAATGGGATTTTAAATTTTTGTAAAATGATGAGAGAGAGAAAATCTATGGGTGGTTGGTGGGGTTTCAAAAAATGTATATATAAATATTAAAATATATCACGTTTTGTGTTCTTAATTCCGTAGCACAACTTTTTATATTCCGGACTGACAGACGGCAGCTATTATTAGAGAGATTATTTTCTGTTTTATAGTTTAAGTATAATGTTTTATAGAAAAACACATTGATGTTTTATTTAAAAAGGCTGCAAAAATTTGAAAATATGTTATAATTGGATCTTTAAATTTTAAGCAGTGATGTTCAAACTGCCATTCTTCCAAGACCTAATATGCATTTGATTGCTTTTTATTACTTCGAAGGTAATTTTACAAGCTTTAAAAACTTACTAAAACAAGCCACGTATTTGCATGTAATGATCACTAAAGATATTGTATGAAAATTAGAGAAGTAAAATCTTTGTGATATTGAGCAATAATATCTAGATTAGGTAATTGATTTAAAAATGTAAGTATAATTTCACTATTGACAGGATAAATTTTAGGAGGCCAGTATTTCTACAACAACTACTAACTTTTTTCTGAAATATATGAAACGCCAAAAAACCATAAGTGCATTCAAAAATTATAAAGCAATGCCTATGCAATCGCAAAATATAGTCACACTGGGGCTAAACATTAGAGAAAATCGCGACCTTACTAGAATATGACAAACTGTATTTTCTACCCTTCCAGTACTAGTAATAACAATTAGGACATTTTTATAAAATATATAAAAAAACTTCCCTTTCACACTTCGCAACATTGGTGGTGAAATCGTAAGCTATATATATGTTTATATGTTTAAAGGTTTTTAGGAGGAAAAGTTCTAGTAGTTTCTGAAAAACATAAAAATCTTGCTGGCCTATCTTTTTAATAACAAATCAAGTTAACCCACCTTCTCATTCTTCGCATTTTTGTTTGTGATTTTTTTAACAACTGGAGTGCTTGCCAACGTTGGCTCTAAACCAATTAATAGTGTATCCTCAAATGTTTCTGACACTGCATCAGAATCAATAACTTCTTGATCACTGTCTAAGAGGAGACCAGAGTCTTGATCGACTGGTTTCTGAATAAATAAATAATTAATACACAAAGAGTAAACCTTTAATAAAATGGAAACATATTTTATCCATTAAAGAACAAGTTTTACTTAATGACTTATTCACTAAGAATGAGATTCAGGAAAAATTTTAACATTTAAGACATAATTTATGGAAGAAGAATAAGATAGATATATGCATACCTGATAAATGGGTTCATTGCTGTCATTATTGATAGCCATGTTCCCATCATTTCGATTAATGGAAGAAACTTCATCAGGGTTACCACCAAAGGAAACATCCAAAATGTTGTTCTCAAAGTTGCTCTTGCTATTTTTGATATTCTGATTTTCCTTGTCCAATTCACTGTATTTGACAGCTTTAAGAGGATCTGTTAAGCCTTTTTCTGTGGCCATCAGCATGGTATCAGATGAAGATGTGGGTACATTGCAAACATTACCAACTCCCACTTCACAGGTGTTGTCAACATTAATTTTCATATTAATACTCGTCATGTTGTGTCTAATTTCATGATTGTAAGGTATCTACAAAGGTCAAATGTAAGTACATCAGTAAAAAAATGAAACTACGTTGACCAGGGTGTGCACAGAATAACTAACACTGACATAAGTTATAGGTAATAATTTTAATACATGTCTATTTCTGCTGAAGCAGAAATAGACATGTATTGTACTTATAATGTAAGGGCAAATTGTCATTTCACAGATAACATTGCTTCTAACTGCTTTTTTTGTTGTTGTTACAGAAACACATTAACTGCTGAATCATAATGTTCTTTATGTACAAAATGCAAAAAATTGCAACAAATACACACGCACCTCAAAATTGGGTTCCTTGTGGTTTTTAATGACCACAATCTCACTTGGAACAATGGACAAAGCGTCATCTTTTTCACCACAGGAGGAAACACTAAAAGTGTTACTTTCAAACTTGATCTTGGCATAACCATATTTAGAGACATTGGTGTTTGTTTAATTTATTGTCGTTATGAATTGCAAGAGATTGTTTTGAGTATTTTTCTGTGGATTTTACATTGCAATCATCACATTTCACTGAACAGGTGTTATCACCATTAATACTTGCAGCACTGTTTGTATTTTCTTGATCGCAAGGTAACTAAACAGTCAAAAGTAACTAATCATAAAAAGATAAAACTACTTTGACAAGACAGATTTCATCAAGCAGTTAGGTTGATTGAAATTGTACTTTTGAACTATTGACTAATGATCTTATAAACTTAATTGGTCCAGTCCAATTTTATGCCTTGAATTGTGATAACTAGTTATTAACAATGTGGTTGAAAAATCAGAGTCATTCATTAGGTTTTAAACCCAAGATTAGTATGATTTGTATTAACATTTAACATTTAATAATATTTTTTGGATGACTACCCTAACAGTGCGAAAAAAGAATACTTACTTCAGAAACCTCATTTTCACTATCTGAATCAAATATTAAGTCATCTGTAGAGAAGACAAAACATCCATCAAGGTTTTTAGCGCTGGCAGGAAATATACCTTCTGCAGCAATATTTTTAGAAATCTGATTATCAATTTCCTGGGTGTTTGTTGAGGGTGCAGGAGCATTATTGACGATGGCATTGATAGCATTATTTTTTTCTCTAAACAGTAGAAGAGAAAACTACCTTAAAGGGAATTCAAGTTGGAAGAAAATAGAAAAATCTGATGCTTAAAATGTAAAAAAAATGTGTAAAAGTTTTTAGTTTACAGTTAGAGATTTGGACAAGGATGGCCTTAACACCAATAATACATCATTGAAAAGCGTTTAGTACAGTTAATTCTAAGTTTTCAAAAAACCAGGTACATTAAGTGCAAAATATTTTCCCCAAAAAATGTTTTGAAAGCAACATTTCCGTCAAGGTCATAAAAGTTTTAAAACAAGAAAATTCAAACAACATAAGATATTATAGGTGTACAAACCTTTTGCTAGCAGAAGCTTTTGAAAATGGAAAACCAGATTAAAAGAAAGGTATTGCAATTAGTGTTCATAGACTTTTACGAATTGACATAAAGGAAAAAATGTAAAAACTCACAAAATTTGTGAAATTTTTGTTCACAAATGTTTGTACATTTTAAGTAAAAAAATTCAAAAATTTTCATTGACAATAATCACAGTGATAACTTAAAAATAATTTTTTTTAAAGGGAATATAATTTAAAAAAATACTTTCTCATTTGAAGTTAATTTTTCAGACATTTGTTCTTCTGACTTTTTTCTTTTCTCTTCTGATTTTTCGCACTTATGTATTCAGTAAAACAGAAGGTACATTCTTTGTCATAGCCTTCTCTTAACAAGTCGTAATGCGAGTGATAACTTTCATAAAGTGTAGGTTTATAAAAATCAGAGAATGCAGTGTGATGCTTTTTTCTTGTTCTTTTTGCATGACTTTAGCAATTAAACAGTTGTTTTATAATCTCATCTTTAAATAAAAAATACATGCGCAATAGAACAAATGTGTCCTTACTCATGAGTAGCTTTCATTTTCTATGTTTGATTCATCAAAAAACAAATCATTTTCAATTAGAACACATTCGTTTAATGGCCGTCATTAGGGCTGGTGAAAGTTACTGTATTGTTCTTACAACTTGGCTTTGAAAAAACAGCGTTTTTAAAATCATCATCATACGTGGATTTCTTGGAATCTAGATCTGTAGTAATGAAGTTGATGTCTGCAAAAAAAGAATTGTTGGTGCATTCTTTTGAGGTGCAGGAAATGCGTTCACGGTAATTATCATTTGCAACATTAGTCTCTATGCTGCCAGTGTTTTCTTGATTTTAAAGCGTAATAAATAACATAAATAAAGAAAACATCTGGAAACCTGTTTCACATTATTGCTGCAATTTTTTTTTAAATAACATTATTTCTAATACTTTATTTGGAACTCTGATGTATTAACAACAAACCCTTTGAAATTGATTTTGAGATTTTCCCAGAGTCATAAGTTCTCTAATTTAAAACAATAAGAATATTCTATACATTATTAACATACAATTTCTATGACATCATTGACCCATACGAGAACTCGACAACAAATCTAGTATTGATTGGTTGTATCTAAAAATGAAGATGTGAATAAATAAATGACATGCTAAAACGGGATAAAAAAGAACAAGAAAGTATATTTAAGTACATATATTTCTTGTACTTAAAAAATATTGAGTGTCTTATGAATATTTTAACAAACATTGCAAGATTTCCTTTTTGAATTTGAAGCATTGGTAATTTAGCTGATTTAGCTGACTTGGCACTAATCTTGTAAAGTAACATATTTTCTTTTAAATGCCAGAAAATTATATTCTCAAAGGTTCCTAAAATCAATGTAAAAGTCTTCTTGCATTTGCGACATTGGTGAGTAAACCGCTTCCAATGATTTGCATACAGACATATATTGAAATTTTTCTGAAACTAATGTTGCAGAAATAAACGTTAAATTTCTTACAGCAACAATACTTTTTGTCCTGACAGTATATATTAAAACATTTTTTCACACAACAGAAAATACATATATGCGAAACCTGATGAAAATCTTCCTGTGATTCTTCATTCATAACCTATTAGCATAAATTAATAGATTAAGTTTCATTTATTGTAAATTCAAACTATTCTAAACCATTCATGAATTACACCAACCTTATTACAACCTCTATCATTGGTTAAGGCAGATGATTCATTGTTGATTATGTAACCTGAATCATCAACTACTTCCGTCTCATCGCAATCAGTAACCTACACAAAAAGTAAATGTTACGATTAAAATATATTTACTCTACTATTTAATCATTTACTGTGACTATTAAAGCCATGTCAACAAGAACTGTGATCCATCTGCACAGTTCATTCATAACCTATTAGACTTAATTAATCCATAAATAGATTAAGTTTCACTTATTGTAAATGCAAACTATTCTAAACCATTCATGAATTACACTAACCTCAATAAAATGTCTATTATTGATTAAGGCAGATGGTTCATTGTTGATAATGTAATCTGAGTCACCAACTACTTCCGTCTCATTGCAATCTGTAACCTATACAGAAAGTAAATGTCATAACCCCAACTTATGTACTATATTACGCTTAAATTACACACAGTTTTCACACACAAGAACTGTAATCCATCTGCACAAATTCTCTCAACATTTTTAAGACTTGGTCTTAGACACTTCAGAACTGCATTTTTAATTTATCTTGGAAACAATTCTATGCCTGTATATATATCAAAACTCAACTCTTGTAAATTGCATTTCAGTGTAAAAAAGCACTACTGCTTCACAGCCCCCTTGCGGAAAACTCATGTACCACCATTATTCAATTCTCAACATTATTTGTCTTTGTATATTTTGAACCTTTTTCCCAAAGCCTCCGTGTGGAAGTTTGGGCACAAAGTTATCACAACACATTAATTACATCAAGAGTATTCGAGTCTGGATGATATGAACAAGATATATACTGACTTAAAAACTATCCATTTTTTTAACTTTTTTAACCAAAAAATCAAGATCAGCAGATTAAAATTTTTCACAGTTACATATTAGCATTTTACTAAATGTGACTGAATATTAGATTTTTCAAAGCATGAAGACACACCAATTGCTCTGTTTTCTTAGCTGGTTCATTAATGGTACTTAGCGGAAATAGATCATCCTACAAAGAAAAAACAAACATTTTTAACAACTTTATAAATAATCCCAAGGGTAAAAATATCATTTGTCAGGATTTCCTTAAAGGTTTTGATTAATGCGTTATATTCAATATTTTAGGTGTGCGATACAAATCTATCTGTTCAAAGGGAATATGGAGTTATACAAATGATTTATGGAAAAATTATGTTAAAATTAATCTTTTAAAACTATATTGAATTAATGCTTCAAAAATATTATGTTGTATTTCCCCTATTTAACACCCTCACCCTTAGCTGTCCCACTAAGTTTAAAAAAAATTATACCTCCCTTTAACAAGCAGCTGGGCAGGTATAACATTCAATAAATTTGAAAATAAGCAACCAGGTTGTTATTCTTCATGCTATCCTTCTATTATTTCAAAAAACATAGGCCTTATAGTATGTCGTGACCAGCATTTTTTTGGTTTGATTGAACAATTGAATACTTCATCTCAAGTAACATCTAGATAATTTTTGTAATCTTGATATGTTAAAAAGATAATATTTATAAACAAAATTAAAACAAAGTGCAGACAAACCAATTTTATTCACAAAGGATTAAATTTTAAAGTAAACAAGAACACTTTCTACTTTGAGTACCCCACACATTGCTGTAAAAAAATGTAAATATGAACAAACTTTTTTTGTTATAAACTGTAAGTAAAAATATGGAATCACTTACTTTGAAAAAAGGTTTTTGCGTGTCTTTCTAAAAACAATAAATAAACAAAATTTACAAGTTAAGAATATGGTAATCCCTTTTGACACACATTAAGTCTATCGAAAATATCTCAAATCACAAAACAATTTTTCTTTCTCTACAGGATGATATATTATATTTACTATAAGGAATTCCAAAAAAAAAAAAACTGAACTTTTTTTTCACCTGAAGCACATGGCCACTTCATTTTAAAAATATCATATTTTTTATTTCAAGCTTCTAAAAAATTATTGTTTTTCTGTTTTAAAAGTTCAGAGTCGATCTTAAAAAGACAAAAACTAGCAGTTTAAGCATATATCTAGCATAAAATGCTAATTTTTCATGATTACTGCACAAAATGTGTGTACTTCTCAAGTGTCAAGCAAACAAAACACAAAACACGTGATAAAAATAAACAAGCGATAAAAAGGTAAAGTTTCCCTTCCTTAAAAAAACAGAAAACAACAACAATTTTCCTGCTTTAAAAAGCCTTTCCTAATCTGTCAAGGTACAAAGATGCACATTATACACTTTTAGTATATTTATTTTTATTGTTTTTAAATTCTAATAATTC
>JASGCC010003088.1:0-25324 GCA_030067915.1 Hydractinia echinata | reverse complement strand
AAGAACCACTTTAAAATTCTAATGTTGTTGAATTGATACTATGTAGTCCATTATTAGTTTGTCATGGTATATTTCAGTTAATATTTAATATCCCAGTTAAAACAAAATTAAATTTGATTGCAGAAATTAATTTTTTTCTCCACTTGTCAATAACATTGTTGTCAGACAGGCAACTCTGTGGTTCATTAATTTTTTGTTTTATTAAGAAGGATGCCTGGCTTGCATATATTCTGCTTGAAGACTCACCAAAACATACAATAGATTAGAAAAAAAAACCTTCTTACCTCTTGCTTATCCTAGAGCAGGGTGGCACAGGGTGGCCACAGATAAAGGGAAATCTAGAAGGTTTTGGGGTCAAATTTTATGAGAAAGCACTAAAAAATATATAAAACTATTCCATATTTTAGGGGACTTTGCCCAAATTTTAGTAGGAAATAAGGAGTTACTAATAATCAAGCATTTTATTTTGAATACCATAGAGGTTGTCGATTTCACATTGCAGTAACTATGTAAATGTAATTTATCATGCCTATTGTAAGATAAACATTGCTCAATTTGCGCATAAAATAAAATAACAAATAAAACTTAAATATATACTTTAGAGATTTTGGGAGTTATTATTTTGGGTCCATAGTTTAGGGTAGTTAGGAAATTTCAGGGGGTTCTTTGTCTTCTTTAGGTTATTCAGGTTTTGCACTTACTACTAATTACTACTATCAAATATATAGACCATTATGTAAAACAACAAACATCAAACCAAAGAGTTGGCAAAATCAATAGAAATCGAAAATTAAATTAAAAAAAAAGTGCATCTGGTTTTATGCTTAAAAGGGACCTCCAAACCAAAAATAATTGGACTTGGCTCATATCATTTTTTTAAAACAGGCTGGTTTACTATTATGTATATTGAACACTGTCAAAACAAGATTTGTTTGAATAATTTTGTGTTCTTTTTTCACCTAGAACATAGCCAGCTGTTAAAGCAAAAATTGAATTTTTTGTATTTTAAAAATGTAAAGCTTATTTTCTGAAAAATTTTAAAAATACATATTTCGTATTTTTAAAATAAGGAAATTCATTTTTTTGACAGTAAAAGTTATGCAAATTCTAAAAAAAATAAAAAATTGATACACTTTCAAAATAGAACTAATCGGGTTTTCTAGAGAGCATTACATATTTCCATGCAAACCACATTTTCCTGTAGCCATTATAATTTAACTTCAGCAAAGATTGTCATAAATTTCATCACAGAACAAAGGAGCTTCTTCTTAAAATATCTTGACCACAGTATTTCGAAAAACAGAAGATTTAATGAGCTTTTTCTATAGTTGTTATTTGACTTTGGTGAAAAAAGTGTTTAGGATTGCAAATTTGTATTTGTATCATAAAAAATATGCTTTTCTTGTTTAAACTAATGCAAATGTGCTGTATTTATTGTGGTTAAATGTTTAGCTTTTATGTCCCAAAAACAGTTCAGGCATATTCATATACTACTACCATGTATAATTTCATGGTGACGTATAACAATTTTTGACTACTTAAAAAAATTGCAGTTAATAAACTTTAACTTTAAATTTTGAATAAAATATTTATTTTTTAAATTATTTCTAATTTGAAATAATACCAATTACCATATAGTTCAAAAAATCATCTAATAATAACAATTTATCAACGAAAGGAATAAAAACAAACGAAAGTACCATTTGACTTCTTCAGCAAAACAGTGTTTGATTTGTCATCATTTGGAATAGTGTCGTCTTTGATATCAAGAACTTTATCAATATTCTGTTGTGCTTGCTTCAAAGCAGTCTTTGCATACTTAGAATATTTTGAAAAAGAGCTTGTATCAAACCAACTCATGATGGTGATATTGTTGATGTTGTTTACTATTTGAAAATCATGTTCTAAACGTAACATATATGCATATACAGAAATTTAGTGAAAGCAATGCTCAATTAAATAATTGCATACACAAAAAGTATGTTCGCCCAAACATTCAACATTTTTCCATACATACAATTTGAGACTTTGACCCTTCTCTACAAAAATATAACAAGCAATTCTGCATTAATAATAAATTTTAACAAAAAAAAGAAAGATCAGTTGGTCAATATTTTTACACATCTCGCCATCACTATGACCCATTACTTGCCAAAGTTAAGGCTTTTAATTTATCTGTTTTATGTAACTACTTTGTTACTATGTCATTCAGTTATTTTAAATGGAATAATGCCACGGATATATTGCCTGTTCCGCTATAAAGTGCAGCTATGCACACTCGTTTAATCCGTGTCTTATTGAGGCGCGCAGTGAATCACACGCCTAAATAATTCAGCACGTGCAGTGTGCGTGCAATGCACCCTGCACACCCCACGTGGGCTATTGTTTTGGCGTGGGAAGCATCGAAGAGCAAGTTCCACCAAAGTTCACGGCCAGGAATTTAAACCCACAGTACGAAAAATTGTGAGTGAAGTCATTAATTAAAACTTTGTAATCACTTGTGGGACAAACAATATTTAATGTAAATTAAATTACGTAAAGTTGAAGCACAGCTAGTAACGATATTTAACATTACAATGCTAAGGATGGATCATCAATCGGTTATTTTGTTTTAGTTATTTCTTAACTTTATTTCTCCGAAAGACGATTATAAATATAGAAAGCTTGAATTAAAAAATTACAAAAAGGCTACTGAACGGAACATAGAGATATTTGCCGCATTTGCCAATATTTATAATAAATGACATAAATAACACACATTTAAAATTTAATCTGAACAAGTTTTTTTTAAAAAAAAAATACTTATGACCTTACTTCACTTACGTGCTTTATTCTTTTTTCTCTCTAGAACACGATTCTGGAAATCAATTTTTCATTTGTGTTGAAATACAATTAATAAGGTACTAAGAAACTTTGTCCTCTCCATTACTGCCACTTTCTTCGTACATGAAAAAGATTTAAGTTAATGATAAGGGTTGCAAAGCCTTCTTAAACCATTCTCTGACTTCATATTTCGCGTGCGCATGCAATAGCACTAACGAAATGGTCTGCAATTGTCAAGTTTAATGGTCATTTTTTGGATAAAAATAAAAAAATAATAAAGAGTAAATAAAAGATTTATAATAAATATTTTAAGCAATGCTTTTTATGATCCATGCTTAGCATTGTCATTATTAGCTGCGATGCAACTCTTCGAGTTACAAGTTTAATTTAAGGCATCAATTATGACTATTTCCAATATATATATTGTATTCTCTCTATTTGACGCCCTGTGGGTTTAATTAAATTTCGAGATTTTAGGGTGGGCGTTAATTAGAAAGTGGGCGTGTACCCAATGATTTTTAAAAAAAATGCATCAAGGACTATTGTGGTTTGTGTGTAGCCAGCAGCTAGCTGGCTAGCTATCTACAGTACCACCCAAATGTAACTTTACATGTATACGCGATAGTTATCACCTTCGCATGAGCATTCGGTAGCGTCAGAACTTTTCGTTGTTATTGTTAACCTATTGTTAAATACATGAGCTATTTTTGCATGGTGAAAACAATAGAATTCATGTCTTGTTCGCGAAATTTAATTAGCTCATGTGAACTGCGTGTGTCCCATTGTTGTATTTAATTGCTATAGTCGTCAAGAGATCAACGAAAGAAAAGAAAATTTAACCAAGATTTAAGTATCTATTGTTTTTACTCACGAACGGCAATTTTAAACAATTCGTTATAAATTTTTAAAACGCGATAGAAATGCTTTTTTTAGATCGCGTTTTAAAAATTTAAGAACGAAGAAAGGCGATAGAAAAGCTTCGATGAATCACATTTTAAAAGTTTATGAACGAAAAGCGACGACGGAAATGCTTTTTTAGATCGCATTTTAAAAACTTATGAATGAAGAACGGCGATAGAACTATTTTTTTAGATCGTGTTTTAAAAATTTAAGAATGAAGAACGGCGATAGAAAAGCTTCTTAAGATCGCGTTTTAAAAATTTAAGAACGACAAACGGCGATAGAAATGCTTTTTTAGATCGTGTTTTAAAAATTTAAGAACGAAGAACAGCGATAGAAAAGCTTTTTTGGATCGCATTTTAAAAGTTTAAGGACAACAAACGGCGATAGAAATGTTTTTTTAGATCGCATTTTAAAAATTTAAGAACGAAGAACAGCGATAGAAAAGCTTTTTTAGATCGCATTTTAAAAGTTTAAGGACGACAAACGGCGATATAAATGCTTTTTTAGATCGCGTTTTAAAAATTTAAGCTTTTTTAGATCGCATTTTAAAAGTTTTAGGACGAAAAGCCGCAATGGAAATGCTTCGTTTAAATCACATTTTAAAAATGTAAGAACGAAAAACGGCGATAGAAAAGCTTCGTTAGATCGTGTTTTAAAAGTTTAAGAACGAAAAGTGGCGATAGAAATGCTTTTTTACATTGCATTTTAAAAAATTAAGAACGAAGAACAGCGATATAAAAGCTTTTTTAGATCGCATTTTAAAAGTTTAAGAACAAAATTTAATTTGTTTTTGAAATCTTATCACGAAGGGAAAAGTCCTGAACGTAGGGTTTTTCCATTTGTGTTGTTAAACGTTGCTTTTTATAAGGAGAACTTTTAAAAGTTTTGCATGTTTAAAAATATGCTTCGATGATAAAGAAATATTACTAAAAGTTTTAAAAAGTAGCAGCATTAGTTTTTTTTAAATATTAAGACCATTGGATTTCAAAAACACAAAATCAATTTAATGACTTAATTTTAACATGTTATTTTTCTAAAATAATATATTTCAATAGCCTTCGTGATCTTTAACACTTTTAAACAATAACATGCATGTGACAACAAAAGGCTTCATCAAATCTTATTTTATGACCCACGCACGAAGATAACAATAGAAAGCAATTAAGTTTGTGTGTAAACAAAAGATATGTGAAGGTTCTTTATGTAGACATGAGATAGTTACATGACGTCGTAAAACTCGCGTACATGTAAAGTTACATTCAGGCGGTACTGTATAGCATGAAAAAACCTTTGTTGACGTGTTACATTTGGTCAAGAATTGGGTTAAGGAAAAAAAAATAGGATATAAATATCTTTAAAAATCGACAGTGAAAAATCTAAAAAAAATGTGATATTGTAATGCGTGTTAGCGCGAATACACTTTTGTATGCTGTGTATATGTATGCTTTGTGTATGCTGGTTTGCTGTTGTTTCAAGAAACACTGGAGGCCTTCTCTATATTAGTATGTATGCACATGTAACACAAATTTATGTTTTCTAGCCAGTTTTCTCTTAGCTAGCTACATAGCTGCTAGGTATCTGCTGCTGTTTCACTGAGACACAGCACAGGTCTCACTTTCACTCTTCTTGACAACAAAAAAACACAGACAGGGCTATACTGATTTTGTAGTATATACAACACGAATACCTATTTGGTACATTGCAAACCACTTAATTAGCTTAGCAAGCTAGTCAACCTGGGAGATTTAAAAATATTTGCGATTATCTATACCGCAGACAGCAAAATTAAATTTAAAAACATAAATTCCTTCAAGTCACCGACCGTATCTTTGGGTGCCATGTTTGATAGTGCCGCATAGACTGGAAGCAAAATAAAATAATAAGACAATTACTTTGTTTTGATATTTTGATATATGTCAAATAGTCTGGCGCGAATGTTTAAAAGTAGTTAAATGTTTCGCAAATTTACTTTACAACGTTGTTGTTGTTGAAAGCAGTATGTAATCTTTTGTTCTTTTGTTTTTGTTTATTCTTTCTTTCTATACCAACATTTTTTATACAAACCTCATGGTGATTCCTGCCTAGCTGCCCAAAAATAGAATACCCTATATATACTAGTACTAGCTAAGTTAACAGCTTAAAATATTTCTTAGAAAAATTTTAAGGTATTAGCTAAGTATGAAAGCACACCGCTTAAGCGTATAATCAAAGAGCCACATAATGAAGATTAAATACAGACGGTTGGTAGTAATTTCACAACAATAGATGAGTTCACAGTTTTAGCTAATCATTGTTTTTAAATAAATCTTTCTTTTGTTATATGACGAAGCTCTTATTGAGAATTGAAAAACGGAAGTAAACTGTTATGAAATCAATATAGAAAGGGTTGCAGAGCAAAAGGAGGTCCCCTGGGTTTTGCAAGCGAAAATTTTTAGTGACTCTTATTCTGAAAAGATTATTTGAGACATGGGCAAGACAAACAAGTACATAATAGCTGCCTTTTCTTGACATGGCATTTTTTTGCTTTATAAATGAAAGTGATGAATGTAACACTATACCTCTACAATTCAAAGAATACCAAGTATCCTCACAATAGCTATAAGCTATACATATCATATACTTATTACCTTTTTGTTGCAGATACAAGATAATACACCTTTACGATAATTCAATTGTACATGCGTTCCTACGGCTCTCCATCGTTTTACAATATCGGAAAAAAGGAGGTAAAAATCGTGTTTTTATGAGAGTTTGTTAGAGACGAAAGCGTGTTTTCTCCAGTTTTTTAACTTCCATCGTATCAATTTCTTTCAAATTTTCAGGAAACGTTAATAATAATAAGATACAACTTATGTGTACTTTTCATTAAAAACAAAAGGCGGCAAGAAAAGTTATCACGAAAAAACGTGTTTTCTCCTTAATAAACTCTTATAAAAGTGTGATGTGCAAAATAAGCTGCGATGGAGTGTTAGTTTTCCCGAATTATCGTAAAGGTGTATTATGTTTTTCCTAGCCCTGTCCAGGATTTGAAACTGCATCTCTCAAGTGTCATAGCCATTAGACCAACAGGGCATAAATATATATGAAAATATTATATATATATGCTTATGGATTTACAGCACACATAGCCTACCTAACTTTTTTTGTGGATATCAAAATTCAATTTTTTGTTACTGTATACTAACTAGACGAGGGACCTGTCTGATTAAGTCACAAGTAACTGTGTTACCTGGCGTTACACGTCTGATGGAGCGATTAATACAAATTGTAAACTGTGCCACACATTCATTTGGAGCGCTTTAGTACAAGTATGCAGATATATCGTAAAACGTGTGAAGCACAAAAAAAACTTTCCTGTAAAAATACAATTTACATGTTGTGTCCCTATCGCAGCGAATTTTCGCAAAATGTTCCCAGGGAAACTTAAAAAATAAATTGTAATCCAGGGTGAGCGCTTAGTACAGGTAAATAATGTCGCACATCCATATAGGTTTAATACATTTTGTTTAATACATTTCGCACATACGTAAAGCTACGGTTGAGTTCCTTGGCCCATTCTTTAAACAACTTAGACGACATCCAACTTTTACATCGACATTCAAGTGTTACATCGATATTACATCGACATAATTACAATTTAATTAAAATAATTATAAACTAAGGTTAAGGAAAATGAAAATTGATGAAGAAAAGACAGTGTAAAGTAAAACTGTATTGTCAAATGCTATGAGCCCCGCGAGACTCAGTGTTTGACTGAATAGAAGAGAAGTGCGCATTCGTGACTAAATAAAATAAAACTTTATATTCTGGCATCTACACAGGCAAGATTAAAATCATTGACCACCTCTGTGTGCAACTTGGTATTTAAGGATCTGGAACCTCTAAGGCGGAGGAAAGCAGATTTCATTATTACGAAGGGGAGCTTACATCTCATCCAAGTCATTATTTTATCGTATTGTTCGCCGGATTTCTGTAAAAATGTTTTTGCAAGAAATTTGTGAAATACGGAACATTCTTGACTCATTCCTCCGTTTATGGAAAAGAGGGTGAATATGCCATGTTCGTTATCTAATACACGCTGGTTATATTTACGTTTCTTTTCAGCTTCATGCTTCTTATATACCTTACTAATTGGCGTTTAAATTCGCGATAGGGCATTTACATTGGTCAAACGTACATCGAAGTAAGCAGACTGTCCTGAACGCTAAAAAACCCTGGCTCTTACATCAAGTCTTGCTTCATCGTTGTTGACTGGTAAAAGCTTTGGCTCGATTTCCACATCAATACAAACCTTCTGCAACAAATTCGCTTTGAAATTCACGTACGTTGTTATGACGCATAGTCACAAAACCACCTTTTTTTACAGCACATGGCATTGGTGGCATTGAAATCATCACCGCACGCATATTTTGATGGAAGAGTTTTCACTGAATGGTTGTATTTCAGCGCAAGGGCATCTTGAAACTTCTTTGTAAGATCGCAACCTTGTTTTTTTAATGGCAAAACGTTAAGCCAGCTCGAGGCACCTTTTTCACTATTCTGTTCCATTGCCCGTATCTCACTCTTTTTAAGCTGATTGTTAATTAACATTTCGTCTTGTTTCGAGCTTCCCTGACAGCGTTCACACGACAAGCTTTAACTCGTGTTGATTCATCTTTATTCGGAAGAGAATCAGACTGAGCAATGATGGCAGTAAGTAGTGGAGCAGTGATAATTTTTGATGACTCGTAATCGACGGCGGCACTTTCTGTTAGTATTGGTATTCCAAGGCCGCCAGTTTTTCTCGATCTTTTGTAAAGAGCTCTTTCTCTTTCCGAAATGGTGTTGCCCAAAAGAGATGGTAAAAACATATCGAATATGATCGTATCTAGAGGTATTAAATATTCCTCCATACCAGGTATTGTACGCATGAAATATGTAAATTTGTTTAACTCGCCATGTGTGAAAGCTGGAAAGGCTGCTCGCGGTTCTGTCAACGCTATTGTTGAAAGATTTTTCATTTCTTCACACCATTGACTAGTTTTATTATTTCCACATTCATCACGAAACTCTTTGCTTCCAATTGAAGCTCCAAGATGTCGTTTTCCTGTTGTCGTTACATCGACATTAACACTTTTGAAACATCTCAGATTCTTTGATTTCCCAATGGAAAATGCTGACAGTCTTTCACTTTTTGCATTTCCCGCCACCATTCCGGTCAGTCGAACTTTGCTGTGCTTACCACTACCACACTTTTCTTTCCTAAAGTAAAAGGTCTTATTTTAAAGGCAGTGATAAAACAAGCTTTATCAGCATCGAAGTGAATATAGGTGTTGTTTTAAGCAAGAGAGCTGTCATCTCTTCCGTAACTCATTTAGATTCGCCCGCAATAATCTTAAAGGATATGACATACCTGTAGAAAAAGAGAGAAAACATTGTAAGTGCAACCTACGCCTTTCAACCATTGACAATATGTTTCACACAATATTTTTCAATTACGAATTTTAAACATGGCCGTTGTAAAAATCGATCTTTGTTTTTTTCGGTTTTTGTCATGGGTCATCACTGTATAATCAAACATTGGCACCTTTTGTTGGAAAAAAAATAGATGTAGCGATGCAACAAGATAATGGTCAAATATGCTGTAACAATTATTCAAGAAGGAAAACAGACGGTCGTAGGTCATCTTCTACTTAAAAAATCAGGGAAGTTTGCGAAGACAAAATTTTTTATTTCCTAAAGCTGTCAAAGAAAATAGATGCAAAGGAAATGTCCTTGGTAAAGTGATAAGCAAAAACGATGGTTTGGGAATAAAGGTATCGTCACGTTTAATCTTTACATCAGAAGAAAAGTACATCAATATTCTCAAGGAAAGACGTCCTAAGATGTTGTAGCAAGAAATATGAACTTAGTAAAAAAATGTTTCAGTAAATAAAATATCAAAACAAACTTTTTCTTCCGCGTGTCTAACCAGCTATCTGATGCTTCAATTTTTTTTGGAAAAATAAAGAGCCTTTTCCTTGATAAGATATAGGAACATTTTCAGCTCGAAGTAAAAATCAGTATTGAAATGGTGTGAACCATTTCAATACTGCTTTATTAACTTGCTGTTAGGTACCAGGCTTCATTCGTTTGAATTTTTATAAACCTCAAAAACCTTTTTCTTGCATTTTTTTCAGGTCAAAAGCGTATTAAGCGGGATACCAAATGACTGTGCCACTTCTTTATTGGACTTCTCTTTCTCTTGCTCCAACAAAGCTTTATACTCTGTCTCCAGCTTTTGATCGTTATGGAGTCGTTTAGCTATTTTTAACGAGAAGTAAAACGCAGTTTATCAAGCCATAGAGAATGATCAAACTTCATACAAAATACGTGTATTTACAAACAATCAAAACATTCGAACAGAAATTCGATTTTCGAAAAAAAAATATTCGATGTTGTTAACGGTTAGTTTAAAATCAGAAAATTCGAATTTACAGAGAGGATTTTGCCGAGGGTCATGTTTGTTCGAATTTTAGAAGATTTTAAATTACAGAGATTCGAATAATAAAAAGTAAATTATAAGAGTATTTAAGGAAAATTGGCAGTGACTTCGAATTAAAGAAAGCCAACTATACATTTTCATGAACATTTTGTGGATGCTAAAGATTCACAAATGTTAGGAGAAATGAAATGAGTATTTTGTCTAACATACCTTTTTGAAATAAAAAAATATTTAATGGAACATTTTTCAGAAACTTTTTTCGGAACATTATTTTCTGGAGTTAAGCCAAAGGCAAATCTGTTACTTTTGACGAATTGACCTTTTCGAGAATATTTTCGCGGATATTGATACAACTTTCGAAAATTAATCAACTTAAGGTATTATTATGAAAGTCACTGTGGGAATGATTGTAATGCTGCTTTCTTTAACCGATTTTTCAACAACATTAGAATCACTCAGAGACATGTTAGATTATTTAGGGTCGGGCTAAATGGAACCATTTATTGCTTTACTTTTACGGGAAAATTAAATTGCAAAAACTCTCAGTTTAAATTCACTTTTTTGATCATCTGCAAAAATTTATTTCTGAGAGATTTTTTAAAAGCAAACCAGGTAACCAAAAATAGATTTTAGAGCGAATAGCAAATTCGAACAGTCGATTCGAATAGTCAATTTGTATATTGCAATAATTTAGAACCTTGTAATAAAAATGTCTTTGGATCAAGTTGTCAACGCAGATGCTGTCGAAGCACTAAGTCAACAAGAAGATGATGAAGAAGAGGAAGTATTCTTCCAAGATATAGAAATGCTGCAAAATCATGGTATTGTAAGTACAAGATATTTTACTTATAATAAAAAGAAGCACATTGAACCTTCTGACAAACCTGGAAATCATCCGTTGATAAACATGCTTTTGATATTTTTTAGTATTATTTAGTTCCGATTCCGATTTGGGATTCTCCTAAAAGGGGTTGATATATCCTTAATGCTTACCTAACAATATTTCACCCATCTAATCTTTTAGAATGCAGCAGATATCAAAAAGTTAAAATCAGTAGGGATATGTACAATCAAGGTATTAATATAGTTTGCTCTTGTTATGTTACCGTCTTGTTAATAATGATAATCACTAGAGCAGAAATAACTAGTGATGTTTTCGAACTTCAAGTGGATAAAACTTATCATAACATGTTTTTAGGGCGTTCAAATGACAACAAAAAGAAAACTGTTGCAAATAAAAGGAATATCTGAAGCAAAAGTTGATAAAATCAAAGAAGCTATACAAAAGATTGTAGTAAGTATAGTGCATTGGAGTATTTACATGCAAGTTATAAGGATATTATACCGTACCTTCCTCTACATACAGTACTTAAAATTCAGAAATTTTTGCGCGAATAATAATAATAGAAGCCTTTGTGACTTTTCGCGAATTTTAGGTCCCTTTGCGAATAAGGAAAATATTTTGACCTCTTTTATGTATGGTAGCTTTTTTCAATTTTTATAAAATTGGTTCATCTTTTACGCAAACAATGTTTATAAAAAATAAATATCACAAAGGATAAAATTTAGTTAGTGTTTTAATATTTAATGCAAGATAAGTTGAGGATTGTTGCCTACCTTATTCTGAATTCAGCTTTTTTTTAAAATAAAACAATATTTTTCTCTGTTCATGATATTTTATGTTCGCCAAAAAAAATATTTTTTTAGCCAAATCGCGAAAGATTCGAATCTTAAAGTTACAGAAATTTTCTAATTTCAATATTTTCAGAGTTCTGGGTTTTACACAGCGTTAGAATACAGTGAAGTTAGAAAGCAATGTTTCAGAATAACAACTGGGAGTCAAGAATTAGAGTAAGTAATTCATAAGCAATTCGTAATTCTATACTAAATTGTTAAAGCCATATTTTCCAATTTTAAAAATTGTTTTTAATATCGGCTTGAATTGTTCTTTTTAGCAAACTTCTTGGAGGTACGTCCTTTTTTTTTCTAATATAAAATTTCAAATGTAAAAAGTTAATATCGTACAAGTAGTAGTCCCCTGTATTATTCTCTCACCAAATCTGCAGGCTAAATATATTCATGAGAATTTTTGAAAACGAGGTTTAAAATGACTGAATTTGAGAAAAGCGTACCCTTATGACTTTATTTAACAGATCAACTACCATTTTTGATCTGCAAATATACCCACAAAATAAGAACAAAATGGTAGGGGAATTTGGTTTATTTTGTACAAAAACCGCAACATACAAATGTAAGAATACCTTCACACGAAAGTTAATAGGAAGTTATAATCAAGTACAACGTGTAGGCTCTCACTTTTCCTAACAACTTTAACTGTTGGTCCGATGAACAGTTGCAATAATTGCAGCTAAGAAATTTGGGACAAATAGTTTTTATAGTTAGGGAGAAATGGGTACGGAGAATCACAGGCTCACGCAATTTTGAGGGGCAAAGTAAATTACTTGTTATAATGCTTTCACCATAAAGAACAAGATTTTATTGGTTATTTTATTTGACCTTGTTAAAACTGCTATGACCGGTTTTTATTAAGACCGGTTTTTATTAAGTAGCTACTAGTTGGTAACCCCGTGGGTAATAAATCCAAGGGTTACCTGTCCTTTATTTATCACATTTCGTGTTTCCGTAACACGACTTTTTTCTCGCGTACTCGGAAGGTTTCTTCTGGAATTCAAAAATCTCTGAAAACTATTCAAACTGAAAAGTCTTAATAAAAAATGCATTATGATAGTTTTTCAAAAATAAAATAAAATCGAAAGTAAACTCTACTTTCGCAGGTATTATTTTCGCGGATTTTGGTTAAATTTAAATTATGTACCCGCAAAGTGTTATTTAAGATTTCAGTCGCAAAACCTAAATACCCACAAAATAATCAAGAAATGACTATAATTCGTGAAGATTTTAAAGTTAAAAGTAATGCAATTCTGTTCACACAAAGATGACAACGGAACGCTAAAAGTATACTTTTTTGGCAATGTTTTTTTGAGAAAAGCCTTTCCTTTTAAAATATTTAATATAACTTTTACGCTATTAACGAAAATCAATACCTGCAAAATTATTACCATTTAAGTAAATTCTCTTTAGGTGGCATTGAAAGTATGTCAATCACTGAAGCATTTGGAGGTGAGATTTAACATTTTAAATTTAAGCAAACTCTGTTGATTTGAAGAATTCATTATTATTTACACAAACCTTCTTTGAAAAACTATCATTTTAAAATCTGGGTGAATCCTTGTTGCGTCAAATTTAACTTGAACAAAAAAGGATGTGGGCTATTTTATTTTTTGACATAGCTAAAAATTGATTGAGTTCCTGCTAAATAAATGTAATAATATTAATTTTTTTCACTGAAGTTTATTTTTGTTATTATTATTATTATTATTATTATTATTATTATTATTATTATTATTATTATTATTATTATTATTATTATTAATATTATTATTTCAAATTGGTCATTTTTCTTTAGAATTTAGAACAGGAAAAACACAATTGTCTCATACGCTTTGTGGTATGTAGTGAATAATTCATCCAGCGCTGTTGTAATGTGACATTTAGTGTAAAAAATAATATTTTAACAGGGTGATTAAATTTAAAAATTCACATCCTCGTTCTAAGTGTCTCTTTTCCTATGAGCCCTTTACGGCAACTTAATTAAAAAGACAAGATGCCGTGGGAACGAGGTTGGAAAGTTCCCTATAATGATGTTGCTGAAATGTGCTCCTTTTTATGGAAAAAAACATGCGACTGCAGATTAGCTGGATAGACATAAAACGCAGGTCGGATTTATCATGTCACATTTTTAATTCTTATCTATGTTTCATTTTCTACCTCTACACATCACAACAATTTTGTTTAAAAATTTGTTACAAAAGCTGCTTTAGCCTAGCAATAGTCAGTTTTTCCAAACTACTAGGCTTATTTATGCCATTTTATACTATCCCTTTTCGAGATCAGGACGGTATGCAAACGTAAATCGCAACAAAACACTTTAACCAGGCATAAAAGTACCATGTGGAAGAATCACTGAGTATACAACTGACAAGATTGCTAATAATTGTATTGTATCGAATAGTATATAGGGATGAAATGCATAAAGTAAAGTAAAATTATTGTCAATACACAGTCATTTGCAGCAAGAATTATAAAAAAAGGTATTAAAAGTATTTATATAAGAGCATATTGCCATTGATTAACAAAAAATGGTGTGTTTTTAGTAACTGCTCAATTACCAGGCGAAAATGGTTATCCTGGTGGTAAAGTCATGTTTATTGACACTGAGAACACATTTCGTCCAAATAGATTACGTTCCATAGCAGATCGTTATAACTTAGACCACGATGCAATGCTGGGTAATGTTGTATTTTGTCGAGCATACACAAGTGAACAACAATTCGAAGTGTTGGAGCAGGTATCTGCGAAATTTCACGAAGAAGCTGGAGTGTTTAAATTGTTGGTATGTAAAGCTTTCCTTATTATTTATTATTTATTATCATTATTATTATCATTATTATTATTAGTTACCAGGAACTGTTATCAATGAGGGTCCTGCGAACGGGGTCCTAGCGCATTTAAAGCTCCCATTTGAGCTATATAAGGCGTGCAAGCACAACAACCGCTCAACTAGACAACCGCGTAAGATAATAATCCTATTATTATGTTGAACGTTAACCAGAAAGGAACGATTCACACTTTTATAATCTCTGACATGACTCGGTCTGGGTTTGAACCCAAGACCTTCCGCACTGGAGGCGAACGCTCTACCACAAGGCCACCAGTCGGACAGTCATCTATCTAAATTGTGTGTGTTGTAGCGAAGACTTAACGAAAAATATAATATATAGAAATGCCTTGTTTTTTATTTATCTACATTATATTTAGCTGTTACTTTCTAAAAACACAATGCATATAACATGTATTGTTTTAGATCATTGATTCTATAATGGCATTGTTTCGTGTGGACTTCTGTGGTCGAGGCGAGCTTGCCGAGCGACAACAGAAACTTGCGCAAATGTTATCTAAGCTTCAAAAAATTTCCGAAGGTGTGATTTGATTATTCTAAAATGTCGTATGGTATGTTAATGTATTATCGTATTTATTTCCCTGGAAGGTAATAATTTCATGTGATGTCACAATATGGTTTTTAAATAGAACAAAGCTGTCAGGAAAATAGCAAGGCATGAAACTAACGCAAATTTGTAAAATTCGCGTTAATTAAATAAATGAATTTTGTGATTGATAGTTTTGTGCCTCGTTAATTTCCTGTAATAAGGTAAATTGTCTTTTACTTTGTTGCTTACTTTTATTTAGAATATAACGTAGCAGTGTTTATTACCAACCAGGTAAAATATACTGTACTTTTTTTTTTTTTAAATTTTGTACTAGCTATGCAAGATTCCTATTCGTTTACGGTACAAATAATCTTCCTAATACCTGTGTACAAATGGCAGTAAAATTATGTATACTTTATGTACCCCTGTCCGCAAAAGTTTCTTATAACAAAGTTTCAATAGGTTTCTTATATGTATGAAGAAATAGAATGTTAACTGAAGTAAAATAATAATAATAATAAAAACAACCTTGTAAGTACAGTTTGGAGACGGAATAACAGAACCAACCACAATATGCATTAAAAAGACTGTTTGAAGGATTTTTAATCGTTATCTATTGATTAAGTCCCCTTAAACGACCTATTTGTTATTTTAGATGACGTCAGATCCTGGAGGTTTGTTCTCTACTTTCTCATTCAATAAATTCTGATATATATACATATATCATTTGCTTCCTGGTTTAATTTGCTTTCAAGATTATAGACCGGATTTTAATCGAATATGCTAAGGATCTGGGTATTGAGAACAAAAAAGTACATAAGCAAAGTTTAAAAAATCCGAGCTGCTGTCCCATATGTAACTGTCATTGACCAAGAGAAGATGTGTAATAATAGCAGTTAACATTTTTTTTGTTGCTCTGACCATCACAAATCCATTCTGTTGTTTCAAAAAAATACCGCAATCAAAATAATAGTAAAGAAATTGAATTTTGCAAGCAATTAATTTCGAGATTGGCAAAAATAGAGAAATTTCTCGAGAATTAAATTTAGCGAAGAAGCATTTCGCGAATTTACCGTAAATTAGCGAGATATCAAGTCTTTTAAACTTATGTACGTTTATCCAGAATGCAATGAGCAAAAGAGTACGTTGGACTTAAAAAAATCATTTATACTTTATGCACTGCTTGTATTAACATTTCGCAGTATTCTATGTTAAAGTAAAGAATATCCATGTTTAAAAGAGGGAGGTTTTAATTTTTTTTTTTGAGAGGGGAGCTTAGGACATGCCACCCTTGGCAGAATCACCCCACATGTTACCACTGCTACACCTCCTGGTGGTAGTAGTGCACCTCCTGGTGGAAGCAGTGGTAAGAGGAAGACACTATAGAGACTGCTTTAAGAAAGAACAACACGTCTCTGATTCAACAACCGCGCAATGGTATTTTTATCCTTTATTTTTAAATTTTTCTACTTCAAAATCAAAACAAGGAAGAACGTTTGATGTGATTTGATTTGCTAATATCAATGGCACGCGGAAAAAAGTTGACTTAAGTTCAACCTTTAACAACATAAAGTGCAGTTTGGAATGGTCAAAATATTTACTACGCATGCTTGTAGAATCTTCACCTACGATGTTAAAATTCCTTAAAAACTTTGGGTTAAAATTTACCTAGATTTTCATGTGGATTTGATGAAAAAAAAATGACCCTTCCTGTGACAAGTCATTGTATTAGACTTAAACATACCTAATGCATCTGCTTGTTCTAGTACACGCTTTTCCTTTTCTAAGAATATGTTTTCTAACAATTTTAAGCTGAGATTTCTGGTTAGAATTAGTTTTTATTTTCCTTCCCTTTCCCTTCACATTAGGGTATGGTTCTTACGTGACTTTATGTGACAGTAATGTTTAGATTTAAAATTTAACAGAACTCACTTTTTGATAATCATAAAATATGACATAATTTCTTCTGCTAGCGCCACATCCTTAGTTTTCCAGAAATGTTTTCACTTAAATGAAATGTTTGGTTACCTAGATCCATAGATTATAAAATTTTCCGTGTTAGCTACTTTGTAAAACGTTTCAGATATGTCAGAAACATGTTTTTTCAAAAATCGCTTCTCATAATTCTATTTTACTCTTATTATCCATGTTTCTACTAATTATACTTTTCTTTTCATGTCCAATCTTAAAGCAACGATGTCGTAAGTGATTTTGATATTGTTTGAAAGGAGCATGTATTCAGAATTTATTCTTTTTGTTTCTGTTATACTAACCCCTATTTTGTTCAGAAAGGCTTACAACTAAATAGCGGTTTGTATCTTTTTTATATATATTCCTATTCGGAGAACTTGGATTTAATTAGGCGCATTTAGTTAAAACTCGCCAATTTCACCGAATTATTTCACTAAAAATATCCGAAAAAAGTTTGACTTAAATAGTTAGCCAAATTTTCAATACAAAGATTTTAAATTTCTTGAAATAACGTTACATTATATTCCATCTATTTATTAAGATTCCAAGCTGATCCAAAGAAACCAATCGGAGGCCACATACTGGCGCATGCGTCAACTACAAGAATATCTTTGAGAAAGGGCAGAGGTGAATTACGTATCGCAAAGATATACGACAGGTAATCGGCAAGAGTAAAATTTAAAATGTGACAGAAGGTTAAATTAAAAAAGGTTCAACAATTTTGGTTCAATTTTTTTCTGGAATAAGATTGTAAATACTACTACAGGAAAACTCTTTAAGTTTGAAACAACTAATAGGTTTTCAAAAGCGGCTGTACCTCATTGAAACTTTTTTGAATTGACTTTTTGGTTGCCAAACAATAATAAACCAGTGGAAAATTCATCAGTCAGGACGTAGACAAAAGCGAAATTAGACAGATCAATAGTTCACCCTAATTCATCTTAGTTGTAGTTTTTGACTTGATTAAAGCTTTTTATTTGTTAGATATTATGAGCTTGGCTAGGAACAGTGTTATTTTCAACATAAGGAATTTATCATAGCACATAAACCTAATTTCAATAGTTTTTAATGTGTAATTTAGTCCGGATCTTCCTGAAAATGAAGCAACGTATGCTATCACTGAAGAAGGAATTTCAGACGCTAAAGAATAATTGCAGCTGTAGTGACATCTGGCTTCAAGCAATCAGTTTAGAAGCACATGCCTCTTCCATCTCTAATTATATCCTCGTGCATCCGTTCACACTGATGAATGGTGTAACGTGTGATGTGCTTTGAAGTTTGAGTTTAAAAATTAATGAATTTGTTTTTTGTTTTTTATATGCCGTCAAATTATAATTATTGTTCCTTTTAAATCAATTAAATTTATCTTTGTTAAAAGTGAACTGTCCAATATATATCGGGCCAGTGTAAACGACAAAATAAAAGTAAAGTTAACACCATTTACACTATCTTCGAAAACTGTTAGTACACTACCTATTAAAAGAAGTAACTTCGCGATTTGGAATATCCACGTATATCCAGCCAATTAACAAAACCGTCAATTCGATGTGAAGCCAATGTAGCTTATAGTAATGTGTGTGTAATTTTCACGAAATTAGTTTACAGTTTGAAAATGTCTTCTTTTTTTTTACCAATGTGGTCATTCTTTACGATTTTGCAGAATTGTCGGAAGTTATTATTCTTTGAGACTTTTTGCTTTGATTTTAGAGGGCGTATCCATTATCACTTAATTTCCTGGCTTTTGAAAGGATTAAAAATTATATAGTTCTTTAAAATTGGAAACCTGATGGGTCCGATAATGATATTGTATACATGCGCTGCCACACCATTTTAAAAGTAAAAGGCCAAGGCCTGAAGCGTTATATATGGACAATTTGGTCTTTTTTTATCGTAGGGCCTGACATAGTATATATCAAATGTTAACTACTCGAAGAATCTGAGCGTCCTAACCCATGACCCTCACAATGTATTGCACAAACTTAAGACAATATCCTTGATGAAAACATTGTGTTGTTAATGAGGTTTTCCTTGATTTGATTTAAACTTAATCACTCAACCCCTCCTTGTGATTATTCAATATCAGACCTACAAAAAACAAAGATAAAAATGTGAAAAGCCAACAATGTTTCTTCAATCTTTGATATTGCTTCACTTCCCTTAATTAAAACTAACCAGTTTAATTTTGAGATATTTATTTTAGAAATTTTGATAATTATTATTTCAAAGATTAGCAAAAGTTGAATATAACAGAGTAGAGAATCTACTAGAGAAACTACATAGGTAACGTTCTTAGTGATTTTTTACTCGCGATTCGATACTACACAATTTTTGGAGTGATGAAATCAGCATAATTCTTTCAGGTTCGATTTAAATTCGTACAAAATCAAACTGTGTATTTTTATTTCTTTATAACTGATAAAACAGAATAATAACTCTCTTTTTTCTATAAATACTGCTATTAAAGAGGATCATCCGAAATATAATGTTTATTGACTAGTAATAATACATTTAAACTTCAGATTTAAGATACGAAAACTTTGCAAATGCCACAATCGATAGAAAATCGCTAAAAGTGATCTATTTACAAACTGACGGACTACAAAAACTGCCCAGTTTAAATTATTATAGTCACTGATACGATTCGGCTGTAAATTAAAACCCACAAATTGCCACACTTTAAATATTACCATAGTTTTAATGTGGAAATATTCTTATTTATCCGTACTAGCCTTTAAAAATCAATATGACTGTTTAGAAAATGATGGCAAAATATGTTTCTCTCGTAATTGCATTCACAACAATTCTCTCGACAACTGCAGAATATCCAAACTTTATTGAACAATATTTTACAAATAATGATGAAAGTTTAAGTAAAAAAATTATCAATATGGATAACCAAGAAGACGTAAGTTTTGATCAAATGGCAACCAAGCACGGTTTTTGTACGTATGATTACCCAGCTAAATGCAATGGAATGTTTTCCTACGGCTGCAAGGTAATTTATGCTGGAGAACCACAGGTAATTACACAGACCATTTGTTTATATATAATCAATCTGGATACCGTATTTAGAGCAATGCTTCAATAAAGAACCAATGCTTAACTTTTGATGGGTCGGACTCTAAAGGGAGCATCTTCTTTCCGTCACAGCTTTGAAATATTGTCAGGGAAGTTTCTATTACTATCAGTTATTTCCCAGCTATCAGTTGAAAACCTCACTGGTGGTGTCTTAAAGAAAGAAGTTGTTTAATTTGAGCATTAGGATTTAAGTGTTGATTTTTTAATGTAAGTATAAAGATGACTTGGTGTACGAAAGTTCACGGAACTCTCTTTTTTAAAGAAAAATCACCAATTTCCATTTCGCTTTTTAAATAGATTGATTTGGTTTATGAGGTCTATTGTTTACATTTCCAAGCTAGTACGCACGCCCTTTGTTCTCAACGCAAAATCAAAACTTTACGTCACACCAAAGTGGTCTATGCAAAAATATTGGAAATCAGGAAAGACGTCCTGACAACATAATCTTATGTATGAAAAACATTTTATTTTTTTCGTTGTAGAAAGCTTGTTGGAGACAATGCAAGATGAACAAGCCGACCTATTGCTACATACGCACATCTATTGGAGGAAAAAAACATTGCCAAACTGCAAGAGACTGCGAATATTTCGATCTAACAAAACCAGCAGAAGAGATCTGTGAAGTGCGTGGTTTTATGTGGGGTCCGAATACACCAATTTGTAAAAGTAAAATAGTTGAACACAGAGCATAAAAGCCTACAAAGGACATTATATGTTCTTATCTTAATCTTGTCTCTAAGGAAACTACTATTTTCTTAGATTAGTATATTTAAATTGTATCTATTTATGAAGAGAAGTAATTTTCGTGATGAGATATCTTTTTCACAAGACCTTTTTTCTGCTTCAGTTTTTCGTTTCGCTTTTCAAGTGTTTACACATTTTTCGCAGGAATTAATTTTCGTGAATGAGTATGACCAAAGAGAATAATCTTTTTTGCTATGTTCTCTTATCATCCCTATGCTATCTCTCTCAAGAAAAGTCGCCTTCCCTGACAAGTTTATAGGAATTTTCGCGAATCTGACATCCAATTTTTTTATCGCGAGAATCAATTTTTGCGAATAGTCGACTGTTGTATTTTCCGCCAATCGTTTCAAAAAATTGCGTATTTTCGCGAATTCCCAAAAACTTCTTTCTCCAAAAATTACTTCTCTTAAGATATCCTGTATAAACATTCGTGGAAAATAATTTGCCGTGCTTAAACAAATTGCTTACAAAATAATTGTATAGTCTAAAAGAAGTAAATTGGTCCTAAGTTTATTGCAGAATATTTTATAATGATGTCAAAGTGAAAAAATGCTGGTAAACTTGTTGTAGTGCTTAAAGGTTGTTAGAAAATTATTTTTTTTAAAAAAAAAGCTCCTTAGTTCTAGATATTCAAATTTGGATTCTATTATGCTGCATAAATTATGATTTCACAACAGTGATGACAATTCTTGACATTTTCTGACATCAGTATGTTTGGACCTGTAATGGGATATGCTTTCAATCTTTATCCTCAAAAAAGAAAGAATGGAATCATGACACTTCTTAAATCATGAGAAGATCAATAAAATATACTGCACCACAAGATTCAAAAACATTATGTATGTTATAAACTAAAGATAAACAATATTCAGCACGAAGCGAAGACTAGAAATGTGAAATAAGTCAAATCACCGATGCATTCTCGTCCTAGAGATTCTTGTCCAGAGCTGTTATCACCGGTTGGTCAGCATGTTCATCATGAATACAAAATATCATGGGAAAGAAGTTGATGCTGAAAGCCTGATATACAAGCAATGTTTAAAAAAGGCAAGACAGTAATAAACTACTGCCATAGATGCGGATGGTAAAATTTCTTCCCCTTCCCCACCCAAAAAAAAATCAAGAAGTAAAAGAATTAAAAAGCTTATTGATTCTTATTTTCCCTTTACAGAATTTAAACTTGTATATTTTTTAAATTTTTCTTAACTAGCCGTAGTATAATATCCGAAATGAACAGCACAGATTATAATGTATGTTAGAGGGAAAAGAATTCTCGAGGTGTTGTCGACGATATGAACGTCATATGGACGGAAAACGTTTCTCTCAACTGGTCGTATTTCGGTCTTTGGAACACTTTGATCAGATTGAAAGCCTGTTTGTTGTTCATCTTGATTGAAAGCTTGGTTTGAACTGCAATCAACTTGTGGTTTGTGGGTCTAAGGTGTAAAAAAACAATAATGAGATTTCAACGATAAGAAGCAAGACAGAGAACAAGAATGACACAATAACAATAAAAACATCACCAAAATAAGCAACAATAATACAAACATCGATAACAATAAAACATTAACAAAATCAGCAATAAAAATAAAAACATTAATAACATCTGCAACAACAATATAAACAATATAAACAGTAACAATATAGACAACAACAATACAAACTCCAACAACAATACAACAGTAACGCACGAAAAAATGTACCTTGTTAATATTAAGTTGTAAAATCAATATATATTCAACCATTGCAAGGACAATTAATATGATATTGACAACCAGAAACATTTGCATTGGTGTTGTGTAGGAAACTTTTACTGTTTCTTCACTTACTGCTTGTAAGATGAAAACATTTGCAAGAAAACTGGTCACAATCATTCCCATACGAGCTGGGACAGCTGTGTCGGGAACCCAAAATGTTCCAAATGTAAATATTATTAATAACAGAGATGGGATGTACGTTCGATAGATATGATACATAAATGTTCTTTTTACAGTAAATTGTACGTCCAGAAATTTGAAATGGTGTGTTTTATCTACGGTGAAACAAGTTAAAAAGATTCAGTTTCAAAATACGAAATAACCGTTAGCTTTCTAAGCCTTCTGAATGTATTTATTTCATTTTTCGGATCACACGTTAAAGCGCAATTTAATACTCCTGTACATATAATCTTATGTAAACAGTCTAGGTAAAGTTGGGCGCGGAAAGACCAAAACGGGGATTTCAATCTATTTTAGGCAGACATGGTGTTTTCTAACGCATTCCCTATTAACATTGGTATGCTATACAAGGTACAAAAATATTTTACATATCTTGAATTTTATTTACCTTACAAACGGGCCAATGGCTTATTTGTTTTTTCGAAAGTAACAATGTATTCTTCTTCTTTGCCTTTGAGAATTATTTAATCAGAAAAAATACACAAACAAAGATATAAATTAATAAATGGAAAAATAAGAAAAAATTACTGCCGACAAGTATTTCTGATTTTCTCGTCTTTGTTGACATCTTCCTCAACTCAAAACCTTCAAGTGTTAAATCTGCACTTCTTATCAATAGCACCTGATGCCAAGAAATGTTCACTTCGTTTGTTGTGAATGCATCTAAATGAATTAGCGTCCCTTTGTATACTTATCATAATGCGTCTCGTAGCACTAAGACAAATAAGTTTTCTCAATTATTTACTGGTCTAAACCGTTCTCGGACGCCGTTGTTTTTTTCCCGAGAGGCACTGCCATACGCACTTCTTGAATGATACTGACGGCGAGGTCATTTTAAAAAAGTGGTGCTGGTTGTTAGAATTTTTACTTTTGTTTTTTGAACTTTTTTGCATCTCAAAGATAGTTGACTTTAAAGTTAATATTTTATGACGTTAGCTATGTGTAAATTTTGAACAGATTAATTTTACGAACGTACATCAAGCATGGTGTTATAAAAAACTGGCCTAACCAATATTTCTTTCTTTTAGCGTTTTAGCCTACAATGTTATTTCTTTTCTATAATAAACCTCACCAATATTATTTTTAACTAAAAGCTTCAACTTCTGATAGTTATATAGGTCTACCTAGCTACATTTCAGGATTTCTGTTTGTAACCAGTTAGCTAGCCAGCTATAAACAGATTGCCACGAAATTTCTGACAAGCTGTGTTTAATGTTTAACTGCGGCTGTGATTTTGGAATTTTTATATCTTTCTTTGGTGGGGTGGAAGGGGGGTAATTTTATGAAGTATAAGCTTTTCTGAAAAAACGTGATTTTTTTATATCAAATACTTTCTTTTATATTGGTTAGTTACTGTGGTAAGATTCACAGTCATACCATGTCCTTCCCAGAATTCTATGGGGTTATAACATTACCTCCCCTAAATCGAGGACCAAAATACCCCCTCCCCCCCTCTAAATTAAGGTTAGCCGAGGACGGGAATATCGATCTTTTGTAAATGGTAAGGTCAAGAGAAGTCCATTAACTGGACAAAGATAAAACAAATAATATTGTAAAAGAACATACAGCAGTTGTTTAATTGTTGGAAAAAAGTGATTGAATAAAAAAGTGTCCGGTCATTTACAACCGAAATGTTAGCGTCGGACCAAAAAAATTGTCCATTTTATGACGTGTCCCTTTTATGAAGTAGTTACCTTGAAGAGTTTGTGGTCTCAATCCGTTTTATAGAGGTGTACGCTTTATATAATACCTGCATGAGAGATGTTTCACTGTTCTTTATAGTCTTAAATAATCAAATTGAAACAGATTATCAGAATGGCAGAAGTCTGAAGCCACCAACCACGGAATTTATTATTCGGTAGATTATTATAAATACGTTAGTGTTACTTACAACTCTCAAGGATGAGTTTGCATGTTTGAGTATCCATAGGATAGAAACTTAGATCCATATTAATGTGTTCTGGTTGATAATCTAAAAGTAACAAAAAAGGTTATATATATTATTTATTTCAATTTTTATATATAAGTATAAAACCGAATTTCAAAACTAACACCAATTTTTAATTTCAATCATCTTTTTCATTATTCGTCGGACTAACTGGATTTTTTGACAGGTCATACAACTAGTCTGCTATAACAAAGGGGCTACAAAACAGGCTGTTGGTTTATAACTTAGAGACTTACACGAAAGCTTATGGCGCTGTAAAAGTTTATGAGCACCGAGAACACCCAGAACAAAAAGAGTATCAAAACCATCCTTGGAATCACATCGGACATCCAAATATATTTGACGGAAAAGTTCTTTAGGTGTATTTCATATCCATAATTTAAACGAT
>JASGCC010003087.1:0-25332 GCA_030067915.1 Hydractinia echinata | reverse complement strand
TGCTACATCGTGTTTTTTGTTATGTATAGAATATGGAAATTGATGTTGCTGACAGAAAAGAGTGCGAAAGCATTAACGGAAGAAGTGAAGGTTAGCTCTAACAATTATATTATTTCATATGAGAGAAAGACTGAAAGACTTTTTTATCAGCGTCCGTATTAATTTTAACAATGAAAATTGTATAATCGAATGTGTCGTTTTTTTGCGATACTCGGCTGTAAATTCCAGAAGATTTGTTTTGTTCTTTTTATCCTTTTTTTTAGTTTAAACCTTTAAGTCATGCTGAGATATTGGTGAAAGATATTGGTGAAAAATTTGTCGTAGCCTTGGGATGTTAAAAGTCGAACGTAAACCCACAACAATTAACCTGATTTTCTCTTTATTGTTTATTTTTTGTGTGTTTGTAGCTATACGATTTATATGATGTGTTAAATTATTTGGTAATAATCAAAGTAGAGAAAGCACCGTATTTATTAAATGTTTGCAGCAAAAAAAAATATGGCAAGCCAAATTCACAAGTATTCGATATACCTAGTATATCAATCGAAAAACTAGGTTTAAAAATTTGGTAAAAAAAAACTTGGTATTTCGGTCGAGATTCAAGGTTTCTAAAAAATACACCAGTGGATGGATAATAATCCAGTGTAGTGATGCATATCTATTTCGACTAAGTTAGGTTCCGCAAAGTACACCATTGACATCTTGTTCAATGCAGCGATGACTTTTTGCTAAAAAAAACCCTGCAAAAGCAGGTTTTGTTTATACTTTCATTTACCACTACGAGACAGTGATATTGAAGCTAGAGAGAGAGAGAGAGAGAGAGATCCTAGCTAGAGGCAGGCAGTGTAAGATAACTATTGGTAGTATTATGTTGCCGTTCTAAGAAACAGCCATAGGGTATGCCCCAACATAATTTTGCTTAAAGCAAACTTATGTTGGGGCTAGCTAACACACAATGATGACGAAGTAAAAAAAAAAGTGATCTTACCCCAGTAAGTGATCTTTTACTACTTAATAACAGTTACCTAGTTACCTACACCAAATTATATGGCTAGGCACCAAAAACATCTCTGCTTACAGCTAAACGAGTTACTCATTATTTTGTTGTTCTCAGAATCCGTTTTACTACTGGAAATCAATAAAAAAAAGAGCTTGGTGAGCTTTAAGACAGGCATGTTTAGAAATTCATTTAAGGACAGTGTAGTCTTGCTTTTTAGCATTTTTTAGACATATTTAATCGCACAATCAGTTTATGACACCTTATTAACTGATAACTATTTTTAACTGGTTAATAGACCTTTTTGAATGTTTACATTTTCTGTGGGTAAGCCATTTTGGCTCTAACAACCGCATGGCAGGTAAAAAGATGTGGAAGCTTGCTTAAGAAATGTCCTATCAGACCATTTCTTTTTACGGAAACATTGTTGAGGCTTTAAACTATTAGTGTAGATTGCTCTACATTCTGCTTAATATACCTATATATTCATTTAAAGTCTTAACAATACCTTTGTCCAAAGGAATAGACTGAACAAGACCTCCTTTCACCTAGCATGTACATCTTTTTGCCTACCAGGCAATTTCTAAAGCCAGAAGGGATTACTGTGAAAAATGTAAACATTCAAAAAAACCTCTCTCTCTATATATATATATACAAGAAATCCATAAGTGCTTATTGGCTAAAAAGCCTTAACGACAGGCTTTACATATATATACTGCACCATATAACTTTTAATTTTGTAGCAGCAATAATGATAGCTATATGTAAACAAGTAACACTGCCGGGAAATCAAAAAACAAAACAATAAAAAAAGATAAACCGCATTGTATTTTTTTATCTATATTTTACGGTAAGCAGTTAATAAGCCATTCTTATTACCTGGAAAGTCTGTGGAGATGAAATGTGCTGCTGCCCTAAATTCCTGAATTGAAGTTCTCTGGAATTTAAACTTGCACAAAAATTTCATGAATCAGGATCTTTCCTGCTAGAGTATTAGAGTACCAAAGTAATTGAGAAAAATTGGCTAACTCTGAAACACTTTTTAAATTCTGGAAAACCTTGTTAGAAACTTTCCATATTTTGTCTCAGTGAGGACCCTAGCATACTATAAACAAGTATTTTTTTTAGATATTTTGGGAGTTGTCGTATTGTATGAACTAAAAAGAGCAATGCATGTCATTATCATATGGAGTAGATACAAATGACTAAAGGAGTTATTTTTAAATCAATATGAAAAAATACCTGTTACTGTGTAAGAAAATACTGTACTTGAAAAATTTGTATTTTCATAACCTTGTTATAATTTTATTAAATTCCATTTATTTAAAATTTAGCATTTGTTTTTTGTTATCCTTGGGCTATGTCATTTTTTACTATTTGTCCACTTTTTACTATTTGTCCATTTATCCTATTTATTAATTTTTATTTGTGCTATATAAAATTTTGAATGCAATAAACATACACCAGGGTACAATCAATAATAATTTTTTTATAACAAAAGCTTATTTATACCAATATTATTTCCAAGTCGGGGTGATGAAACTCGATGGACAAAAAAATTACTATTTTTGTGTACAAGTTGTTGGCTTCAGCATAAAGTAGTGATTTGCTCTGCTGGGGAAATATACAATTTTTTTTTAAAAAATGTTTAGCTTCCGCTTGTATTGTATTCTGCAAATCTTGGAACGCTGATTCAAATTAATGTATGGCATATATAAAAACGTTCGTTAGTGCAGAAATTACGCCCAAACGTTTTGCACGAAAATTAATACACTCGAAAATATTTCAATTTACTATATGCTATCCGCAATCTTAGAGGATATCAAGCTACAACCCTGGACACAAATATTTGTGGAAATGGCCGTTTTTTGGCTGTTTCTCGAAATGGCTAAACAGCATTAACTTCACCAGTACCATGCAGCTGGTAGGTTGTAAACGTTTTACTTTGACAGGGGTGTGGAGCCAAGTAACGAACGTCGAAAATGGCGCTAGCTGCACTTTTCGCAATGTCTGTCTTATGAAATAATTCATTCTACGTCCAGAAAGGCCCCAAAATATCGGGAAATTTAGAGCGTGCCGACGGTAGCAAAAATTAGCACCGTTTAAGAGTTTGACAAGGATCTCTTTGCAAATTTAGAGTGCCTGTTATTTACATAGAAACGGCTTTCTCAATTGCTTGTAATTACCGAACTTCGAAATTTCGTCCTTCTTAATTTATGTCTGGGGTTGTTAGGATATAATACTTTAAAGGAAAGAGGACTTTCGCGCAAAAAAAATTTCGCAGGTACCAAAATCACCGCAAAATTTCAGGTTTGCGTTTAGGTTTTTTTAGAAAATTTTTTTTGGAATAAACTTTTGCTTATATGAGGGTTTCGTATATATATTTAGGTTTAAAAAACGATTGAAAAACAGAAAATAATGATGACATCGCAGTTTTAGAATGACGCTATTACGTATATTATTGACGTGTATAAGTCAGTGTTTTTTTTTTTTTACTTTGCCAAATGTTCAGTTTGAGGACTTTTTTTTCGAGACCAAATTTTGACGGTAATTTAATTAGGCAGCTCACTCAGTATGTAGAGTTTCAGAGGCAGAAAGATTAAAAATTCCATTTTCTTTTACCCGCGAGCTAAACGTATATATACAGTGATACGTTTTTATTCCTTCCTTGAAAATATATTTAATATCTCGCAAATTTCTGACTTCCAATTTTATGGAATTTCTATTCTTTAAATGCTCTTTCTTCCGATATCATAGATTTTAATTGGTGTAATATATGTTCTCAGAATAGTATAAGCTACTGATTCAGTCCTATGCTACCGTAAAATTCTTTCTAATAATCAAGTAGAAAAATAATTTTCAAATACATCGAAAGTTTCCGCTGGAATAAATCTTCCCAAAAGTACTCTTCGACTTGGGTTTTCGAGAATTCAGGTATCTAAGATGATTTCTGAGTGGTTTTAAACAATTTTTAGCAATTACGTGCTTTAGTTATTAGCTAAATTAAAGAAACTAATGTTTTTGGAATATTCATTCCGAACGGACTCCTCAAAATTACGGAAAATTTCGAGGGTCTTAAAAGACGGCACCTCCCAAAATTTTATTCGGTAAATCCTATTTGTTTTGATTTTATTCCAAAAAAGCTGATTTTCAAAATGCTGAACATTTGGCAAAGTAAAAAAAAACACTGACATAAACAAAAGAGAACAAAAAATTGTCTAGTCAACTTTAACGTTTTTAAAAATTTAAATATTTTCGCGGAAATAAACTTTCGCGCTTTGATCAACTTTATAGCGTGTTTTGACGGAAGAAACTTTTGCGGAAAACAAGGCTAAATTACTGCGAATGTTTTAAGGCTGCTTTCCACTTAGTTGGATCGGACCGGATTGGACTGGATCGGACCGGATTTTTAGTCCACGCATGCGCAAAATTGCGCACATTTTGGGTCCAGAACGATCCAAAATGGATCTGAAAAAAGTTGAAAAACATTTCAACTTTTCCCGGATCGGTCTGGATCGATCCGGCTGGATCGATGTTTAAGCCAATGACGAAACGACTATTTTTCTGGTCATGTGACTTTGAATTAATAAGGGCAGCCACTATAGCGCTTATTCGAAAAAACGTCTATATTTAATTGAGAGAAGGAAATTTATTTGTTAAGTAATGGATAACCACGAAGAAATTTTTAACAGAATTTTAAATGGACGTAACAACAGTCTCATCGAATATTCAGCTCCCCAATTTGAACAGCCTGCACAAACTGCTATTCAAGAACAGCAACAAGAGGAAGCAGCTTTAAATGATGCAGAAGTTTAAGAACAACTTGTTGACATTATTCAGCCATATCCAGTCTTATGGAACACAAGCCTGAGGTCTTTTAAAGATCTCAAAAAAATAGTAGTTTTCTTCGTCTTCTCTGTATGTATTTTATAATCAGTAAAGTAAGAAGCAATGTACGGATATTCACGGCAGACATATTTGTTTACATTGGATAACAAAAAGTATGCGCGCCAAGATCCTGTTTCGTGAGTGGAAATTCAAAAACGAAACGGACCGCAATCCGTCCAATCCAATCCGGTCCGATCCAACTAAGTGGAAAGCAGCCTTTATACTGTGAACGTTTTCTTCCCTTAAAGTAGTCATTTGTCTTGTGCTGGATGGTTGGCTATATACCATCAAACAAGTAGCTTTGTTTTAAAAGAAGTACCCAACATGTTATTCGATCATGCACCGCTGCTGAAAAACGGGTCTTGAATATGTCTAAACTCGTCGCTAGTCAGTAATAGTTGCTATTGTTTTGTCAAGGACATTTGGCAGACTAACTTTCCTATTGGGTTTGTGCTTTTCCCAATCTTAAGCGTAATGAAATTTCATACTACAGTATAAGTTGTCTGTAAGAAGTCATTTGTCTTGTGTTGAATGTCAAGGTTGGCTATATACCATCAGACAAATCGCTACCTTTTAAAAGAATATTTAAAAGAATTGTTAATATAATCGAGGCCCGCGTGTGAAGTGACTTTATGCTACCGAACAAAAACACCCAGCCTCGATGATGTTTTGAGTCGCTAGTATTTGAAGTGGCAGAGTTAATTGCTCTTATGATATTAAAGCGATATCTCTATAACATTAACCAACGAAACATAAATGTAATATAAAAACAAGAAGCTAAGATAGGCATTAAAATCACACTGTATGTTATTATCCACAGCCGTAAAAAGTACTTTAATCAATTTCTCGTTTTGTTAAAGTTTGCATTTTCCCTATACTTTTGCATAGATTTCACAGACAGATTTCAAAACTTACAGTGCAAAACTACCTCAAATTTGTACATAAAGTTCTGTTCACATTTTTCAAATAAAATGTATGCTCACTTTATCGGAGGTAATATCAACCTCAAAAATATGTTGTGGTTATTTGTAAAAAAATCAAGAAATGAGAGAAGAACAAATCAAATCAAAAAACCGATTTCTAATTTAGATATCAATGATGAAGGTCTCAGTTGAACTTGATGGTGAACCAAATTCTTACTGGAGTAACGATTTGTCTAATGAATGGATGGCCGAGCGGTCTACCGCAGGGTTTTTACTTCACAAAACTAAATGATGCGTATCTTAACAAAAACTAAATTTATATTCTCAAAACTTAAAGTTTACACTTAAATAATAAAGACCTACTTGAAAATGCCCATACAAGTGGACAGTAACCTGTTTCAGATGCCACGACAAATTTCCAATTATCTGGCGTTTCTTCCAAGTGCTGGGCCCTCCTGCATAGGGTATTGACATGGTTACGAAATATGAGACCGATGTGTAAGTTAAGAAGGTTCTAATATCAAAAGGGGACTGCTCAAAAATTTTGTAGGCAATCATCACGTGCCCGTTTATCGTTTCAAATTTTTCCAATTTAGACAAGATTTGATTTATAATACAAATCAATTGGCCCAGTGCCCTTTAGAAATTAGGATAAGTTCACCAAACAACACATTTTCATACCAGAGATGTACGCAACTATATTTTTATCATCACGTGGTACCCCGTCGATAAGCAATTCCACGTGATGGTAAAGATACAGTTGCGTGCATCTCTGGTATGAAAAATGTGTTTTTTGGTGGTATATAGCTAACTTAGACAGTTTGATGAGTGAAACCTTCCATAATTCTAAATGGTGGTAAGCCAATTCGTTTTTATTAGTTTCGACCCGTATATAGATTTTATAATTTGAGTCGTAAACTATTATACCTATTAGCGGTTAGTTAAGGTGATCTGCCTATCGACGGAGATCACAGGTTAAAAAATAGTTCCAATTAAAATTATGATAAATATATATATACGCATTGAAAAAATATTATAAAATTTTAGACTAAGAAGAGACAATGGCACATGGTGATTAGAGAACGCTGGTAGAGGCTGAAGAAGGCTAAAAACACAATAAAGGAAGAGAAATCAAACGTGCGTAGTAATAGTAGAAGACAAAAAGTGTATTTGTGTTTATATTTACTTGTGTTCTGGTAGGACAAAAAGACTTTCAGATGCGATTTAAATTTGATGAAATTGAGTTACGTTCGATTGAATTAGCATTATAAATAATTTCGCAATCGTTGCTCAATTCAAGATGACGATACGAACTCATTTTGTTCGTTAAAAAAAACATTAATTTCGTCTTCTCATCGTTGAAAAGACGATTCTGTTTGGGTGACCAACCAGATAAACGTCCTCAAGTGATTTGGCACATGTTTTCAAATTTTTCACTTTGGGATGTAGGTTGAATATAGTGTCGTCAGCAGATTGTGTTGTAATTAAAGAAACATTCTGAGCATAGATCCATAACGTACAAGTTAAATAGAATTGGACCTAAAATGCTACCTTGAGGAACTCCAAAATACATAGGTTGCGAGTTTAATGTTATATCATATCTTAAACAAACTGTTTTCTTTCACAAAGATAGTCATGAATTATCAATAAGTTTTTTTTTGTGAAATTCATTTGATATAATTTGAGAAGTAAAGATTCATAATGTGCAATATCAAATGCTTTCAAGTAGTCAATTAAAACAGGCAGGGTTACCTTTATTCATAGCTTTGCGTTGTTGTCGAGTTTCTCTCACTGTAACCTGGTTGTGTTCCATTAACTAAAGACTGTTTATCTATATAGTCACAAAGCTGTTTCAATATGACACATTCGTATAACTTTGACGGTAACGCGGAAATTGGTCTATAATATGCAATTGGTGTAAGATTTTCAATTTTTGGAACAGAAAAGATTGTTTTATCAATACGTGTGGATTATATGTACAAGTGGTGATGTGACAAAATCGCCAACTGGTGTTAGATATTTGACTGGAATGCTATCCCAGCCGGCACAAAGAGCTCTAAAAGACGTCTTTTATACATCTTCCGCATTTCTAAAAGACGTCTTTTTTAGCGCTGATTTGTCCGTCTATAATGCATCATTTTAAGCGTCTAAAAGAGGTCTTTTCAAAGATGCATTTCAAAAGATCTCTTTTAGACATCTTTTAAAAGACGTCTTTCCAAAGACATCTTTAGACCTTTTACAGATGTAGAAGCGACTAAAATGCATCTTTAATGCAACTTTTTAAATGCATCTTTAGAAAGACATCTTTTATCTATCTATAAGACGTCTTCCTTGGTTTTTTATTGTTTTGTGTTTTTTTATTTAAATTTTTAGAAAAATAAGCATTTTATAATATTTAAGACGCTTACGTACGTTTTAAACAATAAATATATTTTACAATTACAGTAAGCAAATATAACCGGAAATAAATAAATAAAATAATATTAACAATAAACACTATACAATTAAATCATTCATATTCATATTTACAAATTGTAATTATTAAAATAATCTGTATTACGAATTCTACCTATGAACTTATCAGATGTACACTAATTTCTACGTCAGTTTTTAAATAAAGCATGCTATTTAAGCATAAATTGGAACTCTAGTGGAAGAAATCTTAAGCATATTGAGCTTAGGCATAGGAAAGAATCACCTTAAAAATTCTGTGAAAATTGCTAGTAGTTGAAATTTGTCGTAACGCTTGCAAGCCCGAAATAAACAAAATAAATATTTCATATGAAAACAAGTAGAACAATCATTCTTGAAGTTAGTGATAATTTTTAACTTTATTTTAATTATCAGTGTGTCGTATTTTTAATGAGTATTCGTTATTATTGATATGTAAGTTATTTATAAATTTGCTATTAATGGTATTAGTGTTCACTTGCTAAAGTACAGAAGTACTGGTTCATACTATAGTGTCTCGGTTGGCTATATGCCACCACACAACATGTTGTACATAGCAGAGATGCACGCAACTTATGTTTTTACCATTGCGTGGAACTGCTTATCGACGGGGATCACACTTACTATGCGCTAATGGGTATAATAGTTTACGATTCAATTTATCAATTCTATACACGGGTCGAAATTAATAAGAATCAATTGGCTAAGTGCCCTTTAGAATTTTGGAAGGTGCACTCATCAAACTAAGTGTGTCGGTTGGCTATATACCACCAAACAACATGTTGTACCTAGCAGAAATGCACGCAACTATATTTTTACCATTGCGTGGAACTGCTTATCGACGGGGATCACACTTACTATGCGCTAATGGGTATAATAGTTTACGATTCAATTTATCAATTCTATACACGGGTCGAAATTAATAAGAATCAATTGGCTAAGTGCCCTTTAGAATTTTGGAAGGTGCACTCATCAAACTAAGTGTGTCGGTTGGCTATATACCACCAAACAACATGTTATACTTAGCAGAGATGCAGGCAACTATATTTTTACCATCGCGTGGAACTGTTTATCGACGGGGATGACACTTACTATGCGCTAATAGGTATAACAGTTTACGATTCAATTTTACAATTCCATACACGGGTTGAAACTAATAAGAATCAATTGGCTCATTGCCCTTCAGAGTTTTGGAAGGTGCATTCATCAAACTAAGTGTTTCAGTTGGCTATATACCACCAAACAACATGTTGTACCTAGCAGAGATGCAGGCATCTATATTTTTACCATTGCGTGGAACTGCTTATCGACGGGGACTACACTTACTATGCGCCAATAGGTATAATAATTTACGATCAAATTAATGGATTCTATCCACGGATTGGAACTAATTAAAATTAATTGGCTCGTGCCCTTTAGATTCTTGGAAGGTGCACACATCAAACTAACTGTCTCGGTTGACTATATACCACCACACATTCCATACACGGGTTGAAACTAATAAGAATCAATTGGCTCATTGCCCTTCAGAGTTTTGGAAGGTGCATTCATCAAACTAAGTGTTTCAGTTGGCTATATACCACCACACAACATGTTGTACCTAGCAGATATGCACGCAACTATGTTTTTACCATTGCGAGGAACTGTTTATCGACAGGGATCACACTTACTATGCGCTAATGGGTATAATAGTTTACGATTCAATTTATCGATTCTATACACGGGTGGTCGAAATTAATAAGAATCAATTGGCTCGTGCCCCTTAGAATTTTGGAAGGTGCTCTCATCAAACTAAGTGTCTCGGTTGGCTATATACCACCACACAACATGTTGTACTTAGCAGAGATGCACGCAACTATGCTTTTACCATCGCGTGGAACTGTTAATCGACTGGGATCACACTTACTATGCGCTAAAAGGTGTAATAGTTTACGATTCAATTTATCGATTCTATGCACGGATTAAAACTAATTAAAATTAATTGGCTCGTGCCCTTTAGAATTTTGGAAGGTGCACACATCAAACTAACTGTCTCGGTTGGCTATATACCACCACACAACACGTTGTACCTAGCAGAGATGCACGCAACTATATTTTTACCATTGCGTGGAACTACTTATCGACAGGGATCACACTTACTATGCGCTAATGGGTACAATAGTTTACGATTCAATTTATCAATTCTATACACGGGTCGAAATTAATAAGAATCAATTGGTTAAGTGCCCTTTAGAATTTTGGAAGGTGCACTCATCAAACTAAGGGTGTCGGTTGGCTATATACCATCAAACAACATGTTGTACTTAGCAGAAATGCACGCAACTATATTTTTACCATTGCGTGGAACTGCTTATCGACGGAAATCACACTTACTATGCGCTAATGGGTATAATAGTTTACGATTCAATTTATCGATTCTATACACGGGTGGTCGAAATTAATAAGAATCAATTGGCTCGTGCCCTTTAGGATTTTGGAAGGTGCACTCATCAAACTAAGTGTCTCGGTTGGCTATATACCACCAAACAACATGTTGTACCTAGCAGAGATGCAGGCAACTATGTTTTTACCATTGCGAGGAACTGTTTATCGACGGGGATCACACTTACTATGCGCTAATAGGTATAATAATTTACGATCAAATTAATGGATTCTATCCACGGATTGAAACTAATTAAAATTAATTGGCTCGTGCCCTTTAGATTTTTGGAAGGTGCACACATCAAAGTAACTGTCTCGGTTGGCTATATACCACCCACACAACATGTTGTACCTAGCAGATATGCACGCAACTATGTTTTTACCATTGCGAGGAACTGTTTATCGACGGGGATCACACTTACTATGCGCTAATGGGTATAATAGTTTACGATTCAATTTATCGATTCTATACACGGGTGGTCGAAATTAATAAGAATCAATTGGCTAGTGCCCTTTAGAATTTTGGAAGGTGCACTCATCAAACTAAGTGTCTCGGTGGGCTATATACGACCACACAACATGTTGTACCTAGCAGAGATGCACGCAACTATATTTTTACCATTGCGTGGAACTGCTTATCGACGGGGATGACACTTACTATGCGCTAATGGGTACAATAGTTTACGATTCAATTTATCAATTCTATACACGGGTCGAAATTAATAAGAATCAATTGGCTAAGTGCCCTTTAGAATTTTGGAAGGTGCACTCATCAAACTAAGGGTGTCGGTTGGCTATATACCACCAAACAACATGTTGTACTTAGCAGAAATGCACGCAACTATATTTTTACCATTGCGTGGAACTGCTTATCGACGGGGATCACACTTACTATGCGCTAATGGGTATAATAGTTTACGATTCAATTTATCAATTCTATACACGGGTCGAAATTAATAAGAATCAATTGGCTAAGTGCCCTTTAGAATTTTGGAAGGTGCACTCATCAAACTAAGTGTGTCGGTTGGCTATATACCACCAAACAACATGTTGTACTTAGCAGAAATGCACGCAACTATATTTTTACCATTGCGTGGAACTGCTTATCGACGGGGATCACACTTACTACGCGCTGATAAGTACAATAGTTTACGATTCAATTTATCAATTCTATACACGGGTTGAAACTAATAAGAATCAATTGGCTCAGTGCCCTTCAGAGTTTTGGAAGGTGCACTCATCACACTAACTGTCTCGGTTGGCTATATACCACCACACAACATGTTGTACCTAGTAGAGATGCACGCAACTATATTTTTACCATCGCGTGGAACTGTTTATCGACGGGGATGACATTTACTATGCGCTAATAGGTATAACAGTTTACGATTCAATTTTACAATTCCATACACGGGTTGAAACTAATAAGAATCAATTGGCTCATTGCCCTTCAGAGTTTTGGAAGGTGCATTCATCAAACTAAGTGTTTCAGTTGGCTATATACCACCAAACAACATGATGTACCTAGCAGAGATGCAGGCAACTAAATTTTTACCATTGCGTGGAACTGCTTATCGACGGGGACTACACTTACTATGCGCTAATAGGTATAATAATTTACGATCAAATTAATGGATTCTATCCACGGATTGAAACTAATTAAAATTAATTGGCTCGTGCCCTTTAGATTCTGGGAAGGTGCACACATCAAACTAAATGTCTCGGTTGGCTATATACCACCACACATTCCATACACGGGTTGAAACTAATAAGAATCAATTGGCTCATTGCCCTTCAGAGTTTTGGAAGGTGCATTCATCAAACTAAGTGTTTCAGTTGGCTATATACCACCACACAACATGTTGTACCTAGCAGATATGCACGCAACTATGTTTTTACCATTGCGAGGAACTGTTTATCGACGGGGATTACACTTACTATGCGCTAATGGGTATAATAGTTTACGATTCAATTTATCGATTCTATACACGGGTGGTCGAAATTAATAAGAATCAATTGGCTCGTGCCCTTTAGAATTTTGGAAGGTGCACTCATCAAACTAAGTGTGTCGGTTGGCTATATACCACCAAACAACATGTTGTACTTAGCAGAAATGCACGCAACTATATTTTTACCATTGCGTGGAACTGCTTATCGACGGGGATCACACTTACTATGCGCTGATAAGTACAATAGTTTACGATTCAATTTATCAATTCTATACACGGGTTGAAACTAATAAGAATCAATTGGCTCAGTGCCCTTCAGAGTTTTGGAAGGTGCACTCATCACACTAACTGTCTCGGTTGGCTATATACCACCACACAACATGTTGTACCTAGTAGAGATGCACGCAACTATATTTTTACCATCGCGTGGAACTGTTTATCGACGGGGATGACACTTACTATGCGCTAATAGGTATAACAGTTTACGATTCAATTTTACAATTCCATACACGGGTTGAAACTAATAAGAATCAATTGGCTCATTGCCCTTCAGAGTTTTGGAAGGTGCATTCATCAAACTAAGTGTTTCAGTTGGCTATATACCACCAAACAACATGATGTACCTAGCAGAGATGCAGGCAACTAAATTTTTACCATTGCGTGGAACTGCTTATCGACGGGGACTACACTTACTATGCGCTAATAGGTATAATAATTTACGATCAAATTAATGGATTCTATCCACGGATTGAAACTAATTAAAATTAATTGGCTCGTGCCCTTTAGATTCTGGGAAGGTGCACACATCAAACTAAATGTCTCGGTTGGCTATATACCACCACACATTCCATACACGGGTTGAAACTAATAAGAATCAATTGGCTCATTGCCCTTCAGAGTTTTGGAAGGTGCATTCATCAAACTAAGTGTTTCAGTTGGCTATATACCACCACACAACATGTTGTACCTAGCAGATATGCACGCAACTATGTTTTTACCATTGCGAGGAACTGTTTATCGACGGGGATTACACTTACTATGCGCTAATGGGTATAATAGTTTACGATTCAATTTATCGATTCTATACACGGGTGGTCGAAATTAATAAGAATCAATTGGCTCGTGCCCTTTAGAATTTTGGAAGGTGCACTCATCAAACTAAGTGTCTCGGTTGGCTATATACCACCAAACAACATGTTGTACTTAGCAGAAATGCACGCAACTATATTTTTACCATTGCGTGGAACTGCTTATCGACGGGGATCACACTTACTATGCGCTGATAAGTACAATAGTTTACGATTCAATTTATCGATTCTATCCACGGATTGAAACTAATTAAAATTAATTTGCTCTGTGCCCTTCAGAGTTTTGAAAGTTGCACTCATCAAACTAGGCTGCTGAAAATCTTCGTACGATATCGAGTTGATTGTGTCAGATGGCTACATACCGCCAAGCAAAACGTTTGTCGTGTCCCTATTTTCTTTAGTTAGGTTCGAATACATAATACAACATCTATGTTCTTCATAGTAAATTTTATTTGAGATGTAAAATGATAAGTTGACACGAATACCATTGACATGCTATTATCAACATATTTATGAAATCGAATACGAGGTTCAAATGATACTTACATTGGTATATTTTGTCAAATCTGCAGGAACCTGAGCATTGTGAGTTTTCATTGATAGAGTTTATCTCAGAAGTTGAGCCTTGATGTTATGGTTAAAAATTGTTTATTTTTTCAATGTTCTGAACCTAAAGGTGATGCTTATAAAACAAAAACAAAAAACGTGTAGCAATTATATTGCGCAGGAAAAGGAAAAACAACAAGTTAACGGGCGCTTCAACGCTGTTTTTTGTTTTTTTTACCCAATTCACTTTAATCTTGAAAAAAAACGTCTTGTTACTTCATTTGAACTCGAAATCATTGTCGCTACGTAGGATCAAATTGTTTTGACTTGGATTTTGCGTGTTTCAACGCGAGTTTCCGTGCCTTCTGCATGTTTACAGGAACCTTTTTGGTAGCTATTCCATGTGTCTTTTTTAAGTGGGTGTCCAAACGGTCGAGATAACTAGAATAAAAAATGCAAATGTTGCCTCAGATAATTAATTTTCCATTGTTTTAAAACATAACCGGATTGTTTCTTGTGGAGACGATGTAATTTTATCAGTTTATGGAAAGCTGTATTATGAACTGTTTTCCTGTCAGCTTTGAATCTTGATTTTACTATATCACAAGGGTTACGAAGAACGACAGGTTAATGTTTATGAGCTGAATACTGTGAAATATAAACGTACCGTCCGCATAAAGAACATGGTAATGGCTTATGCTGACCGTGATGGGAAAGTTTCATTATGAAATTAAACATCCGAATTTGACGAGATTTGAAAAATCGTCCATGGTATCTTGTCCATTAATGTAACGACACCAGATGGCTATCAACGTGTTGCCCTTGGTAGTCACAACCACTGACAGGACACATCACTATGTATCGAGATCTATTGCTGCTTCTGCTCTCCACAACAGCGTCAACATTCCCAAGTTCTGATATTATTTTTTTTCTTATACGACAGACAACCCCTAAACACCAAATGTGAGATTATTATTTCATATACAGATGGGGAAGACAGTTCAGCAAAACCAAAACTTACATTTTACGTACTACATGCTGCACAACAACATCGCAGTTTTCCAATTTTTCAGGCAATACCCCAGACACTACACCTAATGTATAAAGCAATAACAAATTTTCAAACTGAAAATCCTGAGCAAAATGTTCATATTATCATAGGAATAAGAAAAAGTACCTTTGCTTATTTCCTCAAGTGACCACCGCATATTCTGTAAGATTGATTATGGTCTAAAAAAATCAATGTCAGGTTTGTAACTAAGGTAAAGAAAGCACTGTTCAATAAGTACCTTAAGTGGCTTAATTTTTCGCATGGATTAAATTTCCTGGCCAAATTTTTTTTTTAAAAATTAAAAATGGAAAGTTTTTCAAAATTGAACCAATAGTCATCCCTCTATAGCATCGACATGGTCTACGCCTTGTTTTTTGGTTCTAATCCATACTAAACGAATGATCTTCCAAACCTTGTACAAGACATTCAATGATAATTAAAAAAAATAAAGGATAAAGTTATAAGATATATGTGCTCTGTCTCAGCGAATATTACGTACAAATTCCACTACTTTTATATATATGTCAATTCCATATTGATCGGAATCGGCTTGGGTGTTAATACTTTGCTCTAATAGTTGTAGTTTCACCGCTGTCAATGGTGCGGGGAATCTTTGTAAAACAGCTGTAATACCGCTAGGTTCTATCAGACGATTACTCCGTAAAAACCTTGTAATTAAATCCTCTATTTCACGTAAACTTCTGCGGTGAAGGTTATCCATCGCTGTCGATTGAAATTGCTGTGAAAAAGTTCCTCCACTGATCCAAAGCTGAAGAGGTGTCTGGTGATGTTCCGTTCGCATTTTATGGTTGTTATGCGCATCCTTCCATTTCTGCAAGTCTCGATTTATGCGTTTTGCAAATGTGTGATGTAAACAAAACATGTGTATGGGATCCTCTACGTCTAAGATGTCATGCTAAGAAGAAAAAACTGTTTATAATGGCTACATTGCTCCTCTAATTTTGCCTTTTTGACAAAACGAATACGTTTTTCAGTTTTTCGGATTTTTTAAATTTCGTGATAATGTCACACTAAAGGCACTGATATTAAAAATTGTGATGTGCCATTTTGTTGTTTTCATGATGGTCCTTTGTCTCTGAACAGCCCAAAAAAGCCTAGTATGAATAGGGTTAACAGTACTTACATTTTCCATATGGAGAAACGTATCTTTATACTTAACAACAACCTTTTCGTGGACGTCTTTCCACAATCTTTCGATTCTTTGATTATGAACCGACTTCCCCCTCATAAAACTCCCTCTATTCTGTCCATTCGCTAATTTCATGAAATATTCTACGTGGTTAAATTCGCTTCCCCCATCAACGCGCATTCTCCCAGGAATTCCACAAGATCTTATACTTTCCAGGAAAAAATCAAAAGCCGTTTTCGCCAAGTTATCTGTTGATATTCTAAGCATTGGTACAAATCTTGAGTAGCCATCGATAATTCCATGGATAACAAAATTCCATCTACAAAGAAATTTTGCATTACTTCATTTTTACAAGAAAAGTTATTTTCTGTATTTTCGCTTGAAATTCTTATTTATTCTTGAGTTTGAAGTTATCTTTAAATACATATAATAAAATGTCAGTACCTCAGATTCACTTTTGTATTGAGTTGAGTTTCTGAGAATAAGTTTCTTATTTTTATTTTCCAATGCTTTTTTCAAGTTATAAAAACATATTTTAAAACAATAACGTGTACTCAAAAACATACCGTATCAATTTATGATGGCTGTCAGTATACCACAGAAAGTTTGGAGTAGGAACGTAGTAGCTTCTCCGTTCAATTGTCTGACTCCACCTTGTCGCTGTTCCAATAGGATCAACTGCAGATAGTGTGGTTCTAACTCTGTCTCTCTGTACAATTATGTTTTGATTTCGAAGATGAGCTTGAATTTCTAAAGCGCCAGAGTTTGGGAAATCCTTATGTATGGATTGTATCTTTTCAGTTAATTCCCTATCGTTAAGGTTGGAGAACCTCTGTCTTGGTGACTGGATTGGAGATTTTTTGATGAAATTGTGGATAGTATTTGGATGCATAGTACCACCAAGTAAACCTTCTCTAGCGATTTTAGCGAATAAATCCGAGAAAACGTCACAGTTGGTACCAAATATTTCCTGTATAGATGCTTGAATTAAAAAGTACTCCTTTTGGTTATGGGTGCTTAGTTATGAGGAAACGCCATAGGGGGGACCACATATTTTAGGTGTAAATGGATAAAAAATAAGGTCCCCCCTATGGTTATAGGCGAATAAATCCGAGAATAACTCAGAGTTGGTACCAAATATTTCGTGTATGGATGCTTGAATTAAAAGGTACCCCTTTTGGTTATGGGCGCTTAGTTATGAGGAAAAGCCATAGGGGGGACCACATATTTTAGGTTTAAGTGGCTAAAATATAAGGTCCCTTCTTTGGTTATAGGCGAATAAATTCGAGAAAACGTCACAGTTGGAAGCAAATATTTCCTGTATAGATGCTTGAATTAAAAGGTACCCCTTTTGGTTATGGGCGATTAGTTATGAGGGAACGCCATAGGGGGGACCACATATTTTAGGTGTAAATGGCTAAAATATAAGGTCCCTTCTTTGGTTATAGGCGAATAAATTCGAGAAAACGTCACAGTTGGAACCAAATATTTCCTGTATAGATGCTTGAATTAAAAAGTACTCCTTTTGGTTGTGGGTGCTTAGTTATGAGGAAACGCCATAGGGGGACCACATATTTTAGGTGTAAATGGCTACAATATAAGGTCCCCCCTATGGTTATAGGCGAATAAATCCGAGAAAAACTCACAGTTGGTACCAAATATTTCGTGTATGCATGCTTGAATTAAAAGGTACCCCTTTTGGTTATGGGCGCTTAGTTATGAGGAAAGGCCATAGGGGGGACCACATATTTTAGGTGTAAATGGCTAAAATATAAGGCCCCCCCTATGGTTATAGGCGAATAAATCCGAGAAAAACTCACAGTTGGTACCAAATATTTCGTGTATGCATGCTTGAATTAAAAGGTACCCCTTTTGGTTATGGGCGATTAGTTATGAGGAAACGCCATAGGGGGGACCACATATTTTAGGTGTAAATGGCTAAAATATAAGGACCCCCCTTTGGTTATAGGCGTATAAATCCGAGAAAAACTCACAGTTGGTACCAAATATTTCGTGTATGCATGCTTGAATTAAAAGGTACCCCTTTTGGTTATGGGCGCTTAGTTATGAGGAAACGCCATAGGGGGGACCACATATTTTAGGTGTAAATGGCTAAAATATAAGGCCCCCCCTATGGTTATAGGCGAATAAATCCGAGAAAAACTCACAGTTGGTACCAAATATTTCGTGTATGCATGCTTGAATTAAAAGGTACCCCTTTTGGTTATGGGCGATTAGTTATGAGGAAACGCCATAGGGGGGACCACATATTTTAGGTGTAAATGGCTAAAATATAAGGACCCCCCTTTGGTTATAGGCGTATAAATCCGAGAAAAACTCACAGTTGGTACCAAATATTTCGTGTATGGATGCTTGAATTAAAAGGTACTCCTTTTGGTTATTGGCACTTAGTTACGAGGAAACGCCACAGGGGGGATCACATATTTTAAGTGTAAATGGCTAAAATATAAGGTCCTCCCTTTGGTTATAATCGAATAAATCCGAGAAAACGTCACAGTTGGTACCAAATATTTCGTGTATGGATGCTTGAATTAAAAGGTACCCCTTTTGGTTATGGGCGCTTAGTTATGAGGAAAGGCCATAGGGGGACCACATATTTTAGGTGTAAGTGGCTAAAATATAAGGTCCCCCTTTGGTTATAGGCGAATAAATCCAAGAAAACGTCACAGTTTGTACCAAATATTACGTGTATGGATGTTTGAATTAAAAAGTACTCCTTTTGGTTATGGGTGCTTAGTTATGAGGAAACGCCATAGGGGGGACCACATATTTTAGGTGTAAATGGCTAAAATATAAGGTCCCCCCTATGGTTATAGGCGAATAAATCCGAGAAAAACTCACAGTTGGTACCAAATATTTCGTGTATGCATGCTTGAATTAAAAGGTACCCCTTTTGGTTATGGGCGCATTTTTATGAGCAAACGCCATAGGGCGGACGACATATTTTAGGTGTAAATGGCTAAAAAATAAGGTCCCCCCTATGGTTATAGGCGAATAAATCCGAGAATAACTCAGAGTTGGTACCAAATATTTCGTGTATGGATGCTTGAATTAAAAGGTACCCCTTTTGGTTATGGGCGCTTAGTTATGAGAAACGCCATAGGGGGGACCACATATTTTAGGTGTAAATGGCTAAAATATAAGGTCCCTCCTTTGGTTATAGGCGAATAAATCCGAGAAAACGTCACAGTTGGTACCAAATATTTCGTGTATAGATGCTTGAATTAAAAGTACTCCTTTTGGTTATGGGTGCTTAGTTATGAGGAAACCGCCATAGGGGGGACCACATATTTTAGGTGTAAGTGGCTAAAATATAAGGTCCCCCCTATGGCTATAGGCGAATAAATCCGAGAAAAACTCACAGTTGGTACCAAATATTTCCTGTATGCATGCTTGAATTAAAAGGCACCCCTTTTGGTTATGGGCGTTTTTTTATGAGCAAACGCCATAGGGCGGACCACATATATTTTAGGTGTAAATGGCTAAAATATAAGGTCCCCCCCTATGGTTATAGGCGAATAAATCCGAGAAAAACTCGCAGTTGGTACCAAATATTTCGTGTATGCATGCTTGAATTAAAAGGTACCCCTTTTGGTTATGGGCGCTTTTTATGAGCAAACGCCATAGGGCGGGACGACATATTTTAGGTGTAAATGGCTAAAAATAAGGTCCCCCTTATGGTTATAGGCGAATAAATCCGAGAATAACTCAGAGTTGGTACCAAATATTTCGTGTATGGATGCTTGAATTAAAAGGTACCCCTTTTGGTTATGGGCGCTTAGTTATGAGGAAAAGCCATAGGGGGGACCACATATTTTAGGTTTAAGTGGCTAAAATATAAGGTCCCTTCTTTGGTTATAGGCGAATAAATTCGAGAAAACGTCACAGTTGGAAGCAAATATTTCCTGTATAGATGCTTGAATTAAAAGGTACCCCTTTTGGTTATGGGCGATTAGTTATGAGGGAACGCCATAGGGGGGACCACATATTTTAGGTGTAAATGGCTAAAATATAAGGACCCCCTTTGGTTATAGCCGTATAAATCCGAGAAAAACTCACAGTTGGTACCAAATATTTCATGTATGGATGCTTGAATTAAAAGGTACCCCTTTTGGTTATGGGCGATTAGTTATGAGGAAACGCCATAGGGGGGACCACATATTTTAGGTGTAAATGGCTAAAATATAAGGTCCCCCCTATGGTTATAGGCGAATAAATCCGAGAAAAACTCTCAGTTGGTACCAAATATTTCATGTATGGATGCTTGAATTAAAAGGTACCCCTTTCGGTTATGGGCGATTAGTTATGAGGAAACGCCATAGGGGGGACCACATATTTTAGGTGTAAATGGCTAAAATATAAGGACCCCCCTTTGGTTATAGGCGCATAAATCCGAGAAAAACTCACAGTTGGTACCAAATATTTCGTGTATGGATGCTTGAATTAAAAGGTACTCCTTTTGGTTATTGGTGCTTAGTTATGAGGAAACGCCACAGGGGGGACCACATATTTTAGGTGTAAATGGCTAAAATATAAGGTCCCCTCTATGGTTATAGCCGAATAAATCCAAGAGAAACTCACAGTTGGTACCAAATATTTCGTTTATGGATGCTTGAATTAAAAGGTACCCCTTTTGGTTATGGGTGCGTAGTTATGAGGAAACGCCATAAGGCGGACGACATATTTTAGGTATAAATGGCTAAGATATAAGGTCCCCCCTATGGTTATAGGCGAATAAATCCGAGAAAAACTCGCAGTTGGTACCAAATATTTCGTGTATGCATGCTTGAATTAAAAGGCACCCCTTTTGGTTATGGGCGTTTTTTTATGAGCAAACGCCATAGGGCGGACCACATATATTTTAGGTGTAAATGGCTAAAATATAAGGTCCCCCCTATGGTTATAGGCGAATAAATCCGAGAAAAACTCGCAGTTGGTATCAAATATTTCGTGTATGCATGCTTGAATTAAAAGGTACCCCTTTTGGTTATGGGCGCTTTTTTATGAGCAAACGCCATAGGGCGGACGACATATTTTAGGTGTAAATGGCTAAAAAATAAGGTCCCCCTTATGGTTATAGGCGAATAAATCCGAGAATAACTCAGAGTTGGTACCAAATATTTCGTTTATGGATGCTTGAATTAAAAGGTACCCTTTTTGGTTATGGGTGCGTAGTTATGAGGAAACGCCATAGGGGGGACCACATATTTTAGGTGTAAATGGCTAAAATATAAGGTCCCCCTTTGGTTATAGGCGAATAAATCCGAGAAAAACTCACAGTTGGTACCAAATATTTCGTGTATGGATGCTTGAATTAAAAGGTACCCCTTTTGGTTATGGGCGCTAGTTTATGAGGAAACGCCATAGGGGGACCACATATTTTAGGTTTAAATGGCTAAAATATAAGGTCCCCCCTATGGTTATAGGCGAATAAATCCGAGAAAAACTCACAGTTGGTACCAAATATTTCGTGTATGGATGCTTGAATTAAAAGGTACCCCTTTTGGTTATGGGCGTTTAGTTATGAGGAAACGCCATAGGGGGACCACATATTTTAGGTGTAAATGGCTAAAATATAAGGACCCCCCTATGGTTATAGGCGAATAAATCCGAGAAAAACTCACAGTTGGTACCAAATATTTCATGTATGGATGCTTGAATTAAAAGGTACCCCTTTTGGTTATGGGCGATTAGTTATGAGGAAACGCCATAGGGGGGACCACATATTTTAGGTGTAAATGGGCTAAAATATAAGGTCCCCCCTATGGTTATAGGCGAATAAATCCGAGAAAAAACTCTCAGTTGGTACCAAATATTTCATGTATGGATGCTTGAATTAAAAGGTACCCCTTTGGTTATGGGGCGATTTGTTATGAGGAAACGCCATAGGGGGACCACATATTTTAGGGTGTAAATGGCTAAAATATAAGGTCCCCCTTTGGTTATAGGCGAATAAATCGAGAAAAACTCACAGTTGGTACCAAATATTTCGTGTATGGATGCTTGAATTAAAAGGTACCCCTTTTGGTTATGGGTGCTTAGTTATGAGGAAACGCCATAGGGGGGACCACATATTTTAGGTGTAAATGGCTAAAATATAAGGTCCCCCTATGGTTATAGGCGAATAAATCCGAGAAAACTCACAGTTGGTACCAAATATTTCATGTATGGATGCTTGAATTAAAAGGTACCCCTTTTGGTTATGGGTGCGTAGTTATGAGGAAACGCCATAGGGGGGACACATATTTTAGGTGTAAATGGCTAAATATAAGGTCCCCCTTTGGTTATAGGCGAATAAATCCGAGAAAAACTCACAGTTGGTACCAAATATTTCGTGTATGGATGCTTGAATTAAAAGGTACCCCTTTTGGTTATGGGCGATTTTTATGAGGAAACGCCATAGGGCGGACACATATTTTAGGTGTAAATGGCTAAAATATAAGGTCCCCCCTATGGTTATAGGCGAATAAATCCGAGAAAAACTCACAGTTGGTACCAAATATTTCGTGTATGGATGCTTGAAATTAAAAGGTACCCCTTTTGGTTATGGGCGATTAGTTATGAGGAAACGCCATAGGGGGGACCACATATTTTAGGTGTAAATGGCTAAAATATAAGGACCCCCCTTTGGTTATAGGCGAATAAATCCGAGAAAAACTCACAGTTGGTACCAAATATTTCGTGTATGGATGCTTGAATTAAAAGGTACTCCCTTTTGGTTATGGGCGATTAGTTATGAGGAAACGCCATAGGGGGACCACATATTTTAGGTGTAAATGGCTAAAATATAAGGACCCCCCTTTGGTTATAGGCGTATAAATCCGAGAAAAACTCACAGTTGGTACCAAATATTTCGTGTATGGATGCTTGAATTAAAAAGGTACTCCTTTTGGTTATGGGTGCGTAGTTATGAAGAAACGCCATAGGGGGGACCACATATTTTAGGTGTAAATGGCTAAAATATAAGGTCCTCCCTTTGGTTATAGGCGAATAAATTCGAGAAAATGTCACAGTTGGTACCAAATATTTCGTGTATGGATGCTTGAATTAAAAGGTACCCCTTTTGGTTATGGGCGCATTTTTATGAGCAAACGCCATAGGGCGGACGACATTTTTTAGGTATAAATGGCTAAGATATAAGGTCCCCCCTATGGTTATAGGCGAATAAATCCGAGAAAAACTCGCAGTTGGTACCAAATATTTCGTGTATGCATGCTTGAATTAAAAGGCACCCCTTTTGGTTATGGGCGTTTTTTTATGAGCAAACGCCATAGGGCGGACCACATATATTTTAGGTGTAAATGGCTAAAATATAAGGTCCCCCCTATGGTTATAGGCGAATAAATCCGAGAAAAACTCACAGTTGGTACCAAATATTTCATGTATGGATGCTTGAATTAAAAGGTACCCCTTTTGGTTATGGGCGATTAGTTATGAGGAAACGCCATAGGGGGGACCACATATTTTAGGTGTAAATGGCTAAAATATAAGGACCCCCCTTTATTTATAGGCGAATAAATCTGAGAAAATGTCACAGTTGGTACCAAATATTTCGTGTATGGATGCTTGAATTAAAAGGTACCCCTTTTGGTTATGGGCCCATTTTTATGAGCAAACGCCATAGGGCGGACGACATATTTTAGGTATAAATGGCTAAAATATAAGGTCCCCCCTATGGTTATAGGCGAATAAATCCGAGAAAAACTCACAGTTGAACCAAATATTTCGTGCATTGATGCCTTGAATAAAAGGTACCCTTTTGGTTATGGGCGCTTTTTATGAGCAAACGCCATAGGGGGACCACATATTTTAAGTGTAATTGGCTAAAATATAAGGTCCCCCTTTGGTTATAGGCGAATAAATCCGAGAAAAACGTCACAGTTGGTACCAAATATTTCATGTATGGATGCTTGAATTAAAAGGTACCCCTTTTGGTTATGGGTGCGTAGTTATGAGGAAACGCCATAGGGGGTACCACATATTTTAGCTGTAAATGGCTAAAATATAAGGTTCCCCCTATGGTTATAGGCGAATAAATCCGAGAAAAACTCTCAGTTGGTACCAAATATTTCATGTATGGATGCTTGAAATAAAAGGTACCCCTTTTGGTTATGGGCGATTAGTTATGAGGAAACGCCATAGGGGGGACCACATATTTTAGGTGTAAATGGCTAAAATATAAGGTCCCCCCTATGGTTATAGGCGAATAAATCCGAGAAAAACTCTCAGTTGGTACCAAATATTTCATGTATGGATGCTTGAATTAAAAGGTACCCCTTTGGTTATGGGCGATTAGTTATGAGGAAACGCCATAGGGGGGACCACATATTTTAGGTGTAAATGGCTAAAATATAAGGACCCCCCCTTGGGTTATAGGCGTATAAATCCGAGAAAAACTCACAGTGGTACCAAAATATCTTCGTGTATGGATGCTTGAATTAAAAGTACTCCTTTGGTTATTGGTGCTTAGTTATGAGGAAACGCCACAGGGGGACCACATATTTTAGGTGTAAATGGCTAAAATATATGGTCCCCTCTATGGTTATAGCCGAATAAATCCAAGAGAAACTCACAGTTGGTACCAAATATTTCGTTTATGGATGCTTGAATTAAAAGGTACCCTTTTGGTTATGGGTGCTTAGTTATGAGGAAACGCCATAGGGGGACCACATATTTTAGGTGTAAATGGCTAAAATATAAGGTCCCCTTTGGTTATAGGCGAATAAATCCGAGAAAAATCACAGTTGGTACCAAATATTTCATGTATGGATGCTTGAATAAAAGGTACCCCTTTTGGTTATGGGCGATTATGAGGAAACGCATAGGGGGACCACATATTTTAGGGTA
>JASGCC010003086.1:0-25333 GCA_030067915.1 Hydractinia echinata | reverse complement strand
TTAGCAGGACGGTTTAAACTCTCAGACAGGAGCGTAAAACATTTCGAAGGTTTCCATCAGTCCCTTTATGGTCATTAACTGTTAAATGCCAAAATGTTTGTAGAAAAAACGGTCGAAGTAAAATTGCTAGCTGTCGCTTTTACTTGCATTGCAGTACACATTTATCTCTCTTCTCCACTTGTGAACTTGGATCTTATAAAAACAGTAGTATTATTAACAAGTTATACAAAACGTATTGCAAGGAAGATGGGTGGGTGAATAGAGTTTGTTTTGTGTCACTCGGATTTACCTAGTAACATATTTCTATCCTCCTGGGATCCACTTAACAACAACTTGTATTATAATATTTATTAAGCTTGGTTCTGACGGCGGTTTAACGGAAATTTAAATATAAAATTCTTAAGTTGGTCACCGCGACGTTTGATCCCACAAAAATTTCTTAAAAATATGACTGAGAAAGTTAATTCCTCCAATTTTGCGGTGATTTTAGTATTGCTAAATTTCTTCCATCATTAATCTCGTACCCACGGCTTGTTAAGCTTTTGTTCAAGTTCCATCCCAGTACAAAAAATCTCTTAGGACAAGGTTTCCACCGCAAAAGCATTTCTCTTGAAGTAAATAATTCCAGCCACGAAATTACTCAATTCGCTCAAAATTCCTGCATTGTTAAAAATAGGCGTGTATCAGCAGAAAGAATCATTGGAAAAATCTCAGCGAGGTGATAAATTTTGGCAAAGCGTTAGGTCACCTTGGTATCTTTCTGTTTAATTGAAATTTATTGTTCAAATTATTACAGGGAATGATTCACAGACCAATAATTTACAGACTCAGGTATCAAACATTTTTGAAAAAAAAATGTGGAACCCTAGCAACAAAAATTAAATATGCAAATTGGGGAAAATAGGATTTCAGGTAATTTCTGGGTTTTTTCTCATGGGATTGGAAAACTATATATTGAATGACTTTTATTTGGCTATCAAGAACAAAATGAACTCTAAAACGAGATTAATTAAATTTTAAGCAGATAGTGCCATTTTAGACTTTTTTTAAGCTGCTGATGACGTCACAGAAATGTGCTGTCACGTGGAAAAATATATTGCTTCCATTTTGTTCCTTTCATGACGTATACAAGTGTGCAAAGTATAATTGCATTTGGAAAATCCTATCAGAAGTAATGGAGGGGATTGGGGGTGAGTCACCCTCTTTCATAGTATGTTCGAAATACCCCGGACATTTTTTTGTGCTAGCATGGATCTTAAACAAACCAATTTTAAGGTTTAACGTAAACCGCGATAAGCACTCTGGCTAACTGCATGCTGTTGTTTTTTAAGATTTTTATTCAGTTTGGCATAATTTTTATTCAGCCTGGCCATTTTTATTGCTTCTTTTTGTGTTGTTTTAACCAATCTTACCAAGCTGCAACTTGGTTAGTGGCTAGGTATATCTACCTCACGTGAATAGTGGAAGAAGTCGAATGCAAAATATATAAAATAGTATTGATATAGAGATTTACGTTGTTACTATAGCTAGAGTATGATAATTTCCGCATACCGACAGCAATAAAAAGCAATAAAATAGCTCTTCGGCTAGCCTTATGAATGTAACCACAATAAGTTGTACTGTTAATAATATGCGCCTTTACCTTTAGATCTGGCAACAAAACTTTGATTACTACGCACAAATCCCAAGACACTATTGTGTATCGAAAGCTTGGCGAGTATTTGATTAAGGGAAAACACCGTTTTTTAGCTTTTTTTGTTACTGGTTTTGCGTCACAAACAGACGAAATACGGCTATTATATTCCTTACGTGGTGGAAATAAGGACAACTGAAAATTGATAGACGCGATGGAATGTAAATAAAATCTGACACCACGTTGTCACAATATTTCCTGGTATACCTCCATGACTAAACCAAGGAGGTTTTAAACCTCCTTGACCAAACTTATGTAATTAGTTTACGAAACAGTGTAGTCAGTCATAATATCGTTCATAACATTCAGCCATAACATTTCTAAGAAACATTTTTTGAAAAAATATGCTCACGTAACTCTTTGATTAGTTTCCACAAATCTAATGTTTAAGTTCTTGCCTACGAATGTTAAACAATGTTAGAAATGTCAAAAATAGGCTATAATACGAATTTGTTTTTCCGGATATGTTTTATGTTGTCATAACGATCTGTATCAAGTTTGTTTGCATTTGATTTGAAACATATCTATCTGACATTCCAAGGATGTCTTAAATGTCGTTCGCATCATCACGTTTTGCTTATATCGACAATAAACAAATTTTACCTTACGATTTCAGCTACTTACGATGTCTGGTTTGCGATTGTCTATTTACAGGTAAAATATCGGATATCAATAAGTCCCCTTTATTGGGCAGCAGCGAGTTATTAAGGAAGAGAATATTTTAACATTTCCCGATTTTAATAAAGATTGGATCTTAGGTATCCAAACATTTGATTTAGAGTTTTTCAAAATGACACTCATAAAAATTACACAGTAGATTTAGGTAAACACACATCTAACGATGATTACTATAAAAACATCAGATTTCAGTACAAGTGCTGATAGGTATAAAGTTGATGACTCAGTTAGCTGTGTTTGACAAATTCACTTGGGTCTCACGTTCTTTTCCATTTCTCTCTAATTAATAAGTGTTAAATCTTATAGTTTTGACATCACATTACAAGATCTACTTAAACTACGGGTACTTTCAACGAAACTGAGTTGCGCACCTAGCTAACTACGCAATATTTTCCGTGTTGTATGGTAAGTTGAGTCTTGTAAAGGAAGAAAATAGTTTACTAAGAATTCCATTGACGAGATATCAAACCTCGCATCGCATCGTCATATATCTAAACTTGCCCATAAAATTTAAAGCGAATTGTATAAGAGAAACACTTCATCGTGCATATTATTTCATGATAACATTGAATTTGTGTTATAATCGAAGTACAAATAGTGTGGGAGAGCTGAGTTGACATTCAAAGTATTTGTTTCGCTTACATTAGTTGCTACAATGATTGCAACACTTCCGCAACGTAAAACTGGCTGACGAAAAGAAACTGCCTTGCTTTCAGTACTTGATGGGACATTTCCAGTAAATTCAAACATGCTATAAAACCTATAGAAATGAATGTCAGAGATCATACTATAGTTAGCACGAAGAACATTCGCTATTAAAGATAACAGTTTGAAGAAGAATCGATTTTGTCAACTTTTAATAAGGTAGCTAACTAAATGTTGGATTAGTTTTCCATTAACTGCTTAGTTTATTTTTAACCTTTGTATTGTAGTTTCATTTAGACCTTAATATTTTTTATTTCAGAAAAGAACAATGCTACTATTGGTTTACGTTCTCCCAATCATACTCGCAGTACAATCATCTTGGACTGTACCACTTTATGACGCCTTACCAATAGCATTGCTACGACAGGATGCAACTAATGAAACACAAGGTATTATGAACTTTACTGATGTTATTAAAGATCTCCAAAAGTATCGACAGCTGTCTTTTCGAAAGAATAAACCCTTTGCTGCTAAAACTGTACCATGCCCGTCACAATCTTACAATCAACTCCAGTCTCATGGTACTTATCAAGTAATATTTGATCCATTCAATTCATCAAAGATAATTGGCTTCGTTCCAGCAAATGTTATTCGAGTTGTAAAATGTCAACAGAAAGTAGAAAACACATCATGTTGCAATCAGAGTGCGAGAAAATGTAAAACACACACAGAAAAACGAATGTTTGCAATTTTGAGTTTTAACAAAGGGGTGGCATCATTAATTCGAAAACCAACCACACAACATGTGGGAATTTATTGTAAATGCATTTAGTAATTGGAATATTATTTACTATAATAATATTTATAGAAGAAACTTATTTATTGTACACTAAAACATGTTGTTTTTGTACACCTTAATATAAAAATAAATTTTGATACGATATAATCAGTATTATATTTGCATTGGTACCCCTCGTCTCCTGACCCCACTTTCTATTGGTACTGTTTCCTGAATCATTTCTGATACAACACCGTGTCATAAGTAACAGAATGGCAATAGAAATAAGGCGATATAGATAGCATTTCATATCTTATGCAATTAATTTTCTTTTTTTTTCTTGTTGAAATAATTTTTCAGTGGTTGCACATTTTGAAGAAATAAAACATAAATATTGTTAAAAAAAAGGCTTGTCTAAAACATATTTTGGGTTAAGGTTGCAACTGATATAGTTTTTGTCCGTCACGAATTATGAAGTATTTGTGCTTTGAAACTATCTGTCTGGTTGTATACTTGAAAGAGCAGCACTGATTTATAATACACACACATAAGATATAATAGCAATTTACTACATTAAGAATCTCTAATTAACGTACACACTAATTAATAGCTACCTCCAATTAGCGGACAGATTCTACCAGGTAAACGCAAGTCAAACACTTATAATCGACTTTCCAAATAGTGGACAGGCACTTAGTGGACACGTGTTCATTTCTAAAAATTATGATTTTGCCTTTTTTCACAAGGCACGTCACATAGACTTGCAAACGGTATCGTGCGTATCTGTTCAATCTTATTCCTGCTAATCCGCCGTAAAGTTTTGAATTCAAAAGCTGCAAGAAATTCTATACACATTTGGCTATATCCTATGAAGTCCTTTGTAATTATTGATTGAGTGTTAAAAATACAGCCAATGACATGATACAAATAAGGGTAAGTGTTAGGAAAAACATGTGTTAGAACAAAATGGTGAGAAAAAGTAAAATACTTATAAAACATCTACCAATGTCATCTTTGCGGCGTTAAATTTCAGCTGAAATGTTTAACCGGGAACGCAAAAATTGCCAAATTTACCGACTGTCCTTTGCTAGAGGTGTCCGCTTTCGCGACGCTGAGCTGTGAGATTATATTTCAATTTTTGATGAACGAAAAAAGTTGACTTATTTTTCGCTTCGCCTTTACACAATCGTATAGTATCATTAAGCTTAAATTATTTTAGGCACCTCTTTTATGTTTAATATTTTTAAACCTCGGGTATGTTTTTTTGCCATTAGTTAACTTCGAACGTCGATCAATTACGCTTAGTCTAAGAGAAATCTATTGTCTGCGCTTATTTTGATCAAATTTTTTATTTTTCTATTTTGATTAGGAGAAATTATTTTAAAAATATTACACTACATTGTTCGATTTTTTTCACTTGGGTTACCAGTGTCTTAAACTGAATCCTGAAATGGGTAAGTTATGTATTTTGGACATACACAGTAATAGTTCTTTGGAGTACATGTACATATCGTAAATTAGAACAAAACAATTGTTTGATATTGTTAAGAATAACATCATTGGTTAAAAAAAAGTATCATCGCGCACGTAACGCCCGACCCTCCTCCATTTTTCCAATCTCCCTCGCCTGCTCTCCCATTTCTTTTTTTGGAATTTTTCTATCCTTATTAAACGCTCCCAACAATCAGTCGTATTTAGTTTAATTACTCGCTCTATATTTTATACATTTAACGCTACGTACTTAAAACACTATTATTGACAGTTTCGCGTCGATTGGAATTGCAAAAGTAAATCATATATGCATGTATGAACTTATTATTATTCGATCACTATATATAAAAAGTTCAATACAGCATGATATAATTACATGCATTTACAATAGATTCCAATGTTTTTGGTAGTTGGTTTTCCAACTAGTGATGCCAAGCCTCCGTTAAAACTCAAAATTGCAAACATTCGTTTTTCTGTGTGTGTTTTACATTTTCTTCTGCTCTGATTGCAACATGATGTATTTTCTACTTTCTGTTGACACTCTACGACTCGGATAAGATTTGCTGGAACAAAACCAATTATTTTCGATAAATTGAATGGATCGAATATTACTTGGTAGGTGCCGTCCAATTGTGACCTAACGTATGACCTGGATGTACAAGGTTCTGTGTTTGCAGAAAACTTTAAATTTGTACTACGGTTAGAAAGTATTGACTGATACTTTGCCAGATCTCGCAATAACATCGTAAATTCTATAATACCGTGAGTATGGTTTACTGAACTGTTATTCAAAAGTATAACAGGCCGAGAAGACTTCATTTGATAGCTGGAAGACAATACCACGGTTATCAACAGAAGAACATGCTTCATCTTTCTGCAAAAAGAAAAGTAAGGATTTTGTTTTGCATAAGAAACAAACAGTAAGCCAAATAAACAAACAAACAAACAAACAAACAAACAAACAAACAAACAAACAAACAAACAAACAAACAAACAAACAAACAAACAAACAAACAAACAAACAAACAAACAAACAAACAAACAAACAAACAAACAAACAAACAAACAAACAAACAAACAACAACATCAACATCAACATCAACATCAACATCAACAACAACAACAACAAAGTAAAGTCAATTTATCAGATTGGATAGCAAGATAGGTGTGCACCGCAAACTACAAGTCATCCAGGTCAATAGAATATCTTATGAAAATGAGAATACCTGCTATTTTATTGTTTGAACAATCTCCTTTAGTATAAACAACAAGTTTGAATTTGATACAACCAACATTTTTAGTCCAGTTTTTATACTAGCGCTAGCGACTATTGGAATTTACCTTTTAAATGCTGAAAGCAGAGAAAACTACCTGAATCATCGCTTTTAGATTCTTAAACTGACGAAGATAAGTTTGCGACTGACATACATTTTATATTTTATTTAAGTGTAGAACAGTATTCATCTGCGAGGAAGTTGATTTGGGAGAATAAGTTTTTTCATTGAAATAGCATTGTGCATAACGGTATAGATACTTATGTAAACAATTTTGATGTGAAACCGTTATGTTAATACTCGCGTCAAGTATTGTATCAAGTATTTACGTAAAAGATATGTAAATGGTGTTTGCTTTCAACCATACCATAAAATTTTCACAAGGATAAAATAGTTTGATAGATAACAATTTTGAGAATCAAAAAAATTATTTAGCTTTTCAGCAGAACAAAAATGAAAGGGTGTAACAAGTCATCGTAGGGTGACTTATCATCGCCTTACGGAAACTAGGATGTATGTGTTTTTGTATCTGCGGTTACAAAACATATGCTATCAGCTGCCAGTGGGGAGCAGTACACACAACGATATCATAACAAATAATTCATCGATTATCTCATGTTTACAAGGGTCTACTTAAAATAGAAAATAAAATAAAATAGTTACATCATCTTCAGTAAGATATATGCATGCTCTATGCACAGAAAAGTGGAGTGTAGTAAGTTGATAATTTTTCAGGCAATTGGCGGTAGAGATTTGTGATAATTGAGCATGGAATCAATATAAGAGGCCAATTTTTTGTATCTTGTTTGTAGCACGTTATGATATTACATGTCTGCTATCAGTTGCAGTTGGTAACGGATACACAACGCTATAATAACAAGTAAGTCATCGTTTAGTGTTTACACAGTGCTGCTTGAAAAAGAAAACAAAAACAAATTGTTAAATCATTTTCAGAAAGCTATGTTCTACGAACATGGAAGTGGTGTTTAGTAGAAAACTTTCCAGTATCGAATAGGCTGAATATAAAAAAATATAATGAACCAAATACCATTTTTTTAAATAATTTTTTGAGGAATCAATGCTTTTAACAGGCAGGCTTTCAGTGGAAATTCCATGTTGTTAAAATATGTATGGTGATTTGTTACTCTTGTGCTTTGCCTGCCTTCTTTGGACACTTTAGTATTAAAGGTTTCATACTTTATCCAGGAGAGGTAGAAAAAGTTGTGGTCAGTGCAAATTTTTCTTGTTAGATTTATTGCTCGGTAGCTTTCAATTTTTATTCCCGTAGTTTGTTCTAAGTCTACGTTAAATTTAAAGTGAAGAGGTGTATGATGTCTTTGATACGTGAGTATTTCACAATCCAAATTTTAATTTCAATATGAAAACGTACTTAGAAAACATAAATTATTTTCTAGGGATAAACGAAGAGTAATAATAAAGGAGTACATCCATTTTTTGGCACTTATACAGCCTATATTATTATCCAACAATCATCCACCAATATGATTAATTCAAGCGATGCAGAAAATGTCTACCGGAAAATTTCTGTGGATTTTTCAATGGGCTAACGACTAGTCTCCTTTATTAAGTCTTCATTTTATCTTTCAGTTATTTGAGAGAAAAGAATGACCACACAACTGTTCCCATACCAATATTTGTTTTTGTTTTTGTTTCGCAAAATAGAACTTTAACAAAAGACCCTAAAAAACTATATCTACAAGCAAAAATTTAATGGCAAACATTTAGGGTCTTTGGAACATGATAAAAACAAACTCATTCTTCTCCCTAGATTGTCCATTTTGACCGCCTTGCTCCCTGACTATAATAATAGAGCTCCGGGTAAAACCTTGCGCTATATTTCGACATCTTTAGACATATATTTCAACTAATTGTAACAGGTTTTGAATCTCGATCAGAGGAAAGAAAACTAATCTTTTGTCCAATAAAAATTACTCGGGTATTAATTTAAGTTGCTTTTGTGTTCATGTCAACTATTGTCATCAAAAAAATATGCGCTAGAATTTTGACTTGTGAGAAACCAACGATGTTGTTTACATTAAGTTGATTTGTTTGTGAAATAAATACAGTATCATCAGGTTTATTGCCAAAGTAAATAAAGCGCAAAAGACATTGAATACAAAGGAGAAATTTGAGAATCATCAAAATATTGCTTACCACACACATAGAAGATGTACCATCTGCTGTTCATAGGCGTGTCATTCGAAACACTTTCTGTTACACCCTAAAATACTTATTTATAGACGACTTTTGCAGAATTTTAATGTCCGTTAGCATGTCTTGGAGAATCCTTATATGGAACTAAAACATTCTGCTTATTCACCCCATTCTATTTCCAAAATTCTCAGTAGGGAATTTCCTTCTTTTAGCTACTGAAAACATCCCTTTCAATACGGCATTAACGTGAATGAAGTTATAGAATTAGCAGGAAAGTTTAAACTCTAAGACAGGAGCGTACATCTTTTTGAAACTTATCATGAGTCCCTTAACTGTTAAAACTGTTTGTGGGAAAACAGTCGAAGTAAAATTGCTAGCAGTCGCTTTTGCTTGCATTGCAGTACACATTTATCGGTCTTCTCCACTTGTGAACTTGTAAAATTAACAAGCGTTCGGTTTACTTTCGATCCTTCTCTGAGGAAGATTCTTCTTTACGTGGCAAGTAAAGGACCTTGCTCTTCCGTTTTTTCCGTTGTTTTGTTAGCAAATGAGACATATGAAGTTAATTTTGATCAAAATGACGCTTCAAAAACTATACCCACCAGCAACTAATGTATGGTGGCCCATTGATATCAACGTAAAAAAAGCAATAAAATGAATAAATGTTGAAAAATCGTTCTTAAAAGTTCTTTTTTTTTTAATTATTATTTCAATTTTATTATTTTTTTTAATTATTCTTTATTTATATATAAAGTAAAAACAAAATTGTTGTATTGTTTCTCTTTCTTTTCTTTTTCTTTAAAATGAAAACCGTCGACGTGGCCCATGAGTATCAAAATCAAGATCACCGGGAAGTTCCCCTTCACCGCTGGTCTGCTTTATATACGCGTAACTTATGCAGGGCTTGTTTAAATGAAACAACATGGCTGATTGGCGCGAAGATATTTCTTTGCATGATGAACTGAAATGTTACGTGGAACAGAATATGAAACGGTCAGAAATAGTTGACTTTGTTCGAAAGAAGTATCCACAATACTGCTGGAGTGTTCCAACCTTAGCCAGGCGATTGAAATTTTTTCAAATATAGTATGTCGACAATGCAACGCCTTTAACAACTGTTAGGGAAGCCGTTCAATGTGAGTTGCAAGGTCCTGGCAAATTACTAGGATATCGCGCCATGAATCATAAACTCAGAACGGAACACCAGATTTGTGTACCTAGGAATCTTGTAGCAGATGTGTTATTCGATTTAGATCCTGATGGAGTGGGGTCTAGAAATGTGAAAAAAAGAAAAAAACTCTGAAAAGACCGTTTATTTCTGTTGGGCCAGGATGGACTTTTTCTCTTGATGGGCATGACAAAATGATGGGATATCAGAATTCCACATTTCCTCTCGCCGTGTATGGTTGTCTAGACACGTTTTCCAGAAATAATAAAATAATTTTTCTTAAAGTATGGACGTCGAACTCTGACCCAAATTTGATTGGAAAATTCTACACTGAGTATCTTCTAGAAACAAAGAAATTGCCTATGTATTTACGCATGGATCGTGGAAGCGAGACTGGAGTAATGGCAACGATACATGCATACTTAGTTGACAAATTCTGGGATCTGGAGGACAGCACTAAGTGTATTGAGTATGGGAAATCAACCTCTAACAAAATAGAAAGATGGTGGAAGGATTTGCATGAACGGTTGGAAAAATACTTAAAGAATCAGTGTAGGGTCTTACTATTATCCCATTTGTATGACCCGAGTTGCACATTCGATCGTAAAATGCTATCATACATTTTCATTCCTGTAGTTCAAAGAGAATGCGATACATTTTGTCGTATGTGGAACTCTCATCGCATAAGGAATCAATCAGGATTAGAATTACCAACTGGAATACTTAATCACATGTTTTCCTTCCCAGAAAAATATAACGCTGAGGACAAACATATCAACATAACTGAGGAGTCTTTGGAGGAAGTAAGTGAAGTGGCACATTTGGACAGTCTACCAAATCACTATCTCTCTGAAGAAGAAGTTGAAACTTTTACTGATGTACTTCCTGATCCGCTAGGTTTAAAGTGTAATGAATTAGTCGCAGCTTTTAAGTTTTTGAAATCACAGCTTTCAATATCGCAAGGTGGAACTGCTTAATTTTTAGTAACACATATATCAAATTACATCATTCTTTGTAACATAATATATAACAAAATAACATACAAAAAGCTAATCTACTATCGCTCTTAAACCATTTTTTCTCATTTATGTCAAATGATTCCAACACTATATCAGTTGTGTATTCCTCTTTTGGTTTCACAAGTTTCCCAGCTTTAATTACATCAGCTATGGATACTGACTTTGGAAACACACTGCTATTAATGCTCGATTTATTTTAAATAGAAGACAAGTCCCTTTGGTGTAGGTCAGAACATTTTTGGCTGTTGTTATAATCTGTCGATATTTTTGTTGTTGCTAAAAATCGAACAAGCAAAACTGCCAATTATCTGATCATCCTCAATACATGATGGTCCTCTCTCACTATACAAGACATCGCACGATCCTTCAGGTTCGCCATAATACTTCTCGCATGCTCTTTTGACATTGTCCAGAGACAAACTTGAATATTCTGAAAAGTCTACGAAGTCTCTAGCTCTTTCTGGTTCGTATTTCTTCAACTTACCAGTTGCCACTGGATTCATTTTTTGAACCATGATGGAATGTACCTTCTTCCCCTTCTTATCCTTGTCTTCACTTCTATTCCTTTTCTCACTAATTTTTTTCTGGAAGTTCTTAAATTTTTCATTCCTCGCATTTGCTTCCGCCATGTTTTTCACCTCATTGAATAAATAAACACAACGAAAGAGCGTGCTTAGTTGCGCGGTGAATAAAACCATGACCAATTGCAGGGCCTGTGACACCGATAGCGCTGGGCCACACCGTGTAATTTTTTTATTTTTTTTGAAAAAGAATCTTTTCTTATATGATTTTTTTTCTTAATAAATTGTTTATCATTAATAAAACATTTTTTTTATTCTAATTATTTGAATTTTTTAATATTACTTTTTATTGATTTAATTTTTTATCTTTTTATCTTTTTTTTCTTTTTAGTTTGACATATCCATCATATTTTTTACGTTGTTACCGATGGGCCACCACATATATTTCTCCTTATTGTGATGGTCACGGGTCAATACGCACAAAATAATGAATTAAAAAAAGTTAAAGATCAAAATAGCAAAAAGTGTTGAACAACATGTGAAGGACATTTTTATTATTTTACACTACTGAATATACGGAACAAATTGATATTTAATTTGTGAGTAAAGATAAAGAAAGTAAATATTCGTAAATAAAGATGAAGCCACCATATTGCGCGTTCGATTTGTTGTTGAATGTTTCCGGTCTGTATATTTATTAAAATTTGGCGCCATCTCATTATAACAAACTTCATTGTTCGAAGGTCGTAGTATTTTGTGGAAAAGGGACTCAAAACATGAAAAAAATATTGTTGCTGGTCCTGTTTAAACGAAGGTTCTAAAATGCTGTTACTATTATAGTACGTAAAATATTCTTGGTTATCTCAGTGAAAGATCTTATTTTCGATGCTTACTGATAAGTACATCCAAAACCTACTTATTTTCATCCCATACAGCCATGAAAATTCTATAAAAATGTTGTTAGGAAAATAAAGAGATACTTAGTTATAAAATGTAGTTATTTATTTGTTATTATAGTAGTTACCTTAGTAGATTTTAGGATTTAGAAATCTATAATTTTTTTCACTCGCTTAAAATTTATTTTCTGACTGCCTCAAAATAGTTTTTTGTTCGCCTCTCCTTTAAAGAGCACACGTTTTGTAGTTCTCAAATTTCATAATGCCACACTATGACATCTTGACATTTTGTAAATGTTGATAATTATTAACTGTATAATTTTTCAAGTTTATGAAAGTTGTCTGTCCCCATAAAATCTATATTATAATACCTGTATACGTCTGTCTGACTGTCACGCAAAATGGTACCGCAAGTTACGAGACGCACGCAATGAGGTATTAACAGGACGGGCGAACCTGTGGATTTTTCCACGGGCCACCGACTAGTATATGTACATTTTGTTAGCCTATTAAAACGTTTCTCTACGAATAACGCGAATTCGTTGCTACTAAAAGACAAAACAACCTCAAAAAGCCACAAACGACTATTTAAACGCGTAATGTTGAGTTCAATACCTTTCCGTGATCTCGAAAAAAGTGAAAATGTCAAGACATTGCGTTTATATATTTTTCTCCGACAAAGGAAAGGAAAAATGAAACTATCTATCAATTATCGCAGACACTATAACGAGCAGTGATGATGATTGAAATCATCAAGAAAGTTACCAACAATATTTAAAAATATTGCTATCGAAAAATAATGAGTGATACTTGGTTTATTACTTTTGCAAGCACAAGATTTCTGAGCGTGTCGGCAGATTTATGCAAAACTGATGACAATGAATCTTTTAAAAGCAGTAGCATTATTGACAAGTTATACAAAATTTACTTCAAGGAAGATGGGTGGGTGAAGAGTTTGTTTTGTGCCACTTGGATCCACCTAGGAGCATATTTCTACCCTCCTGGGATCCACTTAACAACAAGTTGTATTATTATAATATTTATTAGGCTTGGTTCTTACGGCGGTTTAACGGTTAAAATTCTTAAGTTGGTCAACCGCAACGTTTGATCCCTCAAAAATTTATTAAAAAATTTGACTGAGAAAGTTAATTCCTCCAATTTTGCGGTGATTTTAGTATTGCTAAAATTCTTCCATCATCAATCTTGTGCTCACGGCTTGTTAAGATTTTGTTCAGGTTTCGCCTCAGTACAAACGCATATCTGAGGACAAGGTTGCTACCGCAAAAGCATTTCTCTTGAAGTAAATATTTCCAGCAACAAAATTAATTAAGATCTTTTTGAAAAATTTACCGTTTTTTGTATTTCTGTAAGGCGTGTAGAAAAAATCGTTGGAAAAATCTCAGCGAGGTAGTGTAGGCCAGGGTGTGCTATATATGATCAAATCGGACATGAAGGTATAATGAGATAAAAAAAGTCTTTATTTCATTATTCTTTTTCAGCGAGACAAAGTAAAAAATTAATTTCTTCCTTCTTTTTAACCCTATTTTACCCGGGTCGTACAACCAGTGTACGAGCTGACTTAAGCTGCTGCCATTTTTATTTCGGTTTATATTGGAAGTTGGTGTCGCATGACTTTTATTTTTTGGGTATATCGCTGCGGTTCCCGAAAAAAAAAAAAAAAAAATGACCGGTGCCAAGATTATGAAGATTCCGTCACGGCTAATCGGAATATTCTCAATTTATGATTTTCAGCGCCTTTACGCTAAGTCGCTTTTCTGTTTATAAGCACATATATAATCTCTATTTCATATTTTTAGAAAAATATATTATATAATTGCAAAAATGAAAAGACAAAGGATATCCGCAGATGCGGCTATCGCAAACATTTTGAAGTTCGTTGAAGACTCGGAAGATGAACTAGATTATGACGATGACGATGGTGATGTTGATTTTTTTTCAAGGTGGTCCGGATGATTTAGATGAACTAAATGGAGATTTAGGTAAATATTTACAACAGGAAACATGATTATTTCCACACGTAGCTACATAGCTAGTGTATGGAAATGCTATAAATTTTGTTCGTTGAAATGTTGAAATAATAAATAATTCTTTTAGATGAAGAAGTTCCCGATGTCGAAGAGGAAAATATTGACCAAACCCACGATAACGGTGAAGAAATTGTAGGTCACGACAGTGACGGTGACAACGGTGAAGTGGTTGACAATCGTCAACATAATCGTTACCCGAAAAGAATGTTGACATATCAGCGAAAGGTCCATTGTATAGATACAGGTTACTTACTTTTTGTTATTTTCCTTCATGGATTTATCTGGACTAGCCATTCTCAACATCTGTTATTATTATTACAGCCCTTGATGAAAATAACTACACACCAATGCAGATTCCAAAAGAATCAAAAACAATGGAGGGAATTGCAAAAGGTAACAAAAATATTCCTGATGTTCGGTATCATTTTACCAACCAGCCGACCAAAAATCTACAAGGGCGACAAAGGCGTGTGGATATTTTGCATGGAAAACCGGGACCAACAGCGAAATCAAAGAACACAGCTACACCCGTTGATGCGTTTTACATGTATTTCACAAATGACATGATAGACGTAATAATAAAACGTACAAATGAGAAAATTGACACAATAATTTGTAGCGCATCAGAAGAAACAATAAAAAAATGTCCATTTGTGAAAAAAATAACACCGTTAGAAGTCCGTGCGTTTATTGGATTGATGTTATATCGTGGTCTTTATAAACTCAATACTTTCACTGTGAGGAAACTTTTTTCAGATAGATATGGACCTCCAATATTTAGTGCAACCATGTCGCGACACAGATTTTATTTTCTGATCGCAAACTTGACATTTGACGACGAAACCACTCGTGGCGATCGATGGAAAAAAGACCGTTTTACTGTTATTCGAGATTTCCTTGAAATGTTCAACAAACAATGCATGACATGTCTTCAAACATGTGATTATCTTTCCTTGGACGAAACACTTTATCCAATGCGAACACAAATTGCATTCAAACAGTATAACCCAAATAAGCCAGCCAAATACGGTTTACTTTTCAAATCGATAAACGCAGCTAGATACGCGTATACGTACATCACCGCACCATATGCTGGAAAGCCTCAAGAAGAGGGAGGAAAATTTTACTTTCCTGGAACAGAAACCATAACAAAACATCTTGTTTCGACATTGCATAAACATCAACCCCTCGATGGTCGAAACATATCATTTGACCGCCTCTGCACTTCCTTCTCACTCGCAACGTGGCTCTTGAAAGAGATTCATGTCACGTGTATTGGTACACTAATGGCTAATAGGAAAGGTATACCAGCTGACTTGAAGAAGGTTGACCACAGAGAGGCACTTTCCACTGAATTTTATTGGAGAAGGAGATCTTGTTTTGGGTTCTTATGTGGTGAGTACGGCTACGAAGAAAAAGAAAAATGTTCTGATGCTTTCGACAGTAATTCCATTCTTGGTACAACCATTGACGACGACAAGAACAAAGCGGCACTTTATAAACTGTATGATTTCACCAAAGGCGGGACCGATATTGTAGATCAACGGATGGGCTTTTACACATGCAAGGTGAAATCTCGTAAGTGGTCCATGGTTGCATTTGCCTATATTCTAGACATGGCTCGGGTGAATTCATCGACTTTGTACGCATTGAACAAAGAACTGTGTCCACTGAAGCAAAATTCTTTTGAATATGGCATGGATGTTGCATTTGATCTTGTGAAACCATTTCTACAACAAAGAAATCAAGCGAGGTTATCACCAGTTGTGAAAACGAAGATAGCGATAACACTTATGACCATGAAAGCTGATACAGATCACGAAAACCTTGCCGCCAATCATGATAACCAGGATATTTACCCTGCATCAAGTAAAAAAAGGAGGCGATGCAAAATGTGTATCAATAATCTCAAAACCGGTGAAAGTCAGAATTCCATATGCGGTGTATACTTCACTTGTCAGATGTGTGGAATTCATGTATGTCGAAATCACTCCACCAACAAGTGCAGCAATTGTAATGGCATTTGAATGGTGAAAAACTTGTATATACCTTTTTTTTTTACAATTTTTCTGGTTGCAATTGGTTCCTCAATATAGTGTTAGGTCTTTTATGAAAGAAAATTTACTAAAAGTATTTTTCATTATCATTTTTGTCAAATTTTTGAACGGATAGTCATTTTTATAAATTACGCTTGGTAATTTTTTTCAAGATTTTGTTGATATTTTGAAGGGTCAAAAACGTTATTGGACATAGTTACACAACTTCTTTTTGTTTGTAATTGGTTCCTCAATATAGTGTTGGGTATAATATGAAAGAAAAATTAACTAAAAATATTTTTATTATCATTTTTGTCAAATTTTTGAACGGATAGTCATTTTTATAAATTACGCTTGGTAATTTTTTCAAGATTTTGTTGATATTTTGAAGGGTCAAAAACGTTATTGGGTGTGGTCAGGGCTTATCTTGTGATGACAAGAAAATGCTGATGTAAGCATTTTTTTATCGCGTTCAAACGGCTGACGAAGAAGGAACTCGGAGAGGAATCTCGGGGGTGCAAGCTGAAAATTGTTTTGACCCTTAAAATCTTGAATAATTTGAGAACTAAAAAGGATTTAAAAAAAATTCCATTGGGCTTGATAAACAAGTTTTTTATACTCCACAACTTATAAAAAAATCATTTTTGAGGCAGGAATCCCTTTAACACCTTAGACCTGCCGTAGTTACCAATTGTCCTTTTTTCAAGTAACGTGTTATAATTAATAATCATTAAGTTGATTTTTAGGGAAGGGGTGATCTGTACGCTCGGGAAAGGGGTAAGTCGAAAGCAAACCGTACAATGGAGAAAAAGATTGACGATTTATAGTATGTACGCATTTTTGAATAGACCCATTATAGTAGTTGTTGACAAATGATATTTGTCTGTTTTACCCGCATGTGACTGGTTAATCCTTAAACTATAACTTTATTTTTGGGTTGCTTATTTGATCAATTATATATTTTTTTAGGGTCAAAAAAAGGACAAATTTGATGGAGATCCTAACTGGAAAAATTTGTAATTGATTAAAGGAAAAGTCCCTCTGATACGTTACAACCAGTAAACCACAAGGTTTTGTGGCTTGAAGTTGCAGAAAAACTTGCCACCATTAACATGAACTGATGCATATATCAATAGATTTTGTTTTTGCTGATTTGGTAGTTTGTTTAGCAGATTTTATAGATTATATATGCCTTCAAATTTTTTAACCTATAAATTTGATTTAAAAATGTTAAAGCTGCAGGTCTACCATTATGGTAACCTTTGGCCTGATTTTTTTAATATTTTTATGTTGTATGATATATACTTTTACATTTTTTATGCGTGTGCCTGAACAAAGTGTTATTTTGTCCTAAAATCTTATTTTTTGATTGGAATTTTTTAATTCCTTTTTTTTAAATAAATATTTATAAAATTTTATTTTAAATGCTTCACAGACTGCATTTTAAACATTTTGAAAGTATCAATTGTGCATGCAAAATATAGTGAGGTAGAATATAGCAAGAAATTCAGCAATATTTCACGGTATATAATACTGTGCAAAATAATTCTTTAAAAAACTGGAAATATTTTGTTATTCTTTCCGGATCCTCATAGTTATAGACTGTTTGCTGCTCTTGAAAAAATCCACTAGAAACAAAATCGAATGTGGATGTAACTTGCAGATTTGAACCTGGCATAGAAGCTTGCGGAGGTAGGATGTGCACGCGTGATCAGATTAAACGCACTGCGTATCCTTTCATTGTGCACTTCGCGTGTTGGTGCAACCTCGACCCCAGGGTTTATAAAAAGAGAAAACCAGCCCTGGCGTCAAGGTTGGTGTTGGGGCTAATCATCGCTTTGGAAAATAAGGGGTGCATATGTATCAGCTTTGAAAGAACAACTGTCGTATCAGGGTAAACAGGGGCGGCAAGTAGTTGCAACTATATACTAGTAAAATAAATTTTTGTAGTGAGTTTTTGCGAAGCGAAATTGTGGAGCACGTTTGCTACGCGAAGTATACCAAGAGAATTATTGAGATTCTCAAAATTTCGATAGAAAAAAAATCATATAAAATCAGCGTAAGGAAATATGACTGATATTTTTTCACAAAAAAGTAGGTTATTTTTTTGTCTACTAGAACAAATAAGTTTGGACCGAACAGCTGTAATAAAAGTTAGCTAAAAATGCCAGTGAGTTGGCTTTGTACTTTGAAGGAACACTATATTAATTTGAACGTTTATAATGCGCAAAAACGTGTTATATTTATCGCTTCATTAAAAAGAAGATTTTAAAGTACCAAATTATCAACTTGAATTGGCATGTTTGTGGTATCCTTTTCATGCAGCAGAAGAAAAGTGAGTTGGGAAGGTATGGATGATTTGAAAGTTATTTTTACGTTTTTTCCTTGGTTTGATGTAGCTAGACAACTAAATTACTTTTTGGTGCCTGAAGCCACCATGGAAAATATTATTTGCTGTCATCCTTCAATCGAATCATTAGCTAGCTACCTCTAGCTACAGTCAGAAGAAGAAAATTCAATCCACAAGTCTTAACAAAACTCTTTCTTTTTAAATTTTATTATAATATTTTTAAATATTTCCTAAAACTCAAGTTGCTTCTTTTTTTTGTTGCATCGTGGAAATAAATTTAAGTCACCAATCCAAAACTAACAGGGGAAAATACACCTCTTCATTCTTTAAGGTATTTGCTCATTTGTGGTTAAAAACTTTTGTACTGTTGCTACTAGCGTCTTTTTAATGATATATGTTCTAAATCTGAACTATTTTATCAAACAGTGCCTTTACCCTGGAAGTTTTACTTTGTTTACCTACTTTTGCATGTTGTTAAATTCTTCAACACTCGAACCTCGCAATAAATATTTCAAGAAGTGAGCTATGTACGACGTGTGAAGTCACGAATGACCAAGTGGATTTTTGTTCGATAATGGTGGCGACCGTTAATGTAATTATTGTTTTGGGGAGTTAAGTTTCGACATGTATAATAATATTTATAAAGATAAAAAAATTTAGGGCTTCATCGTTTTCTTTACACATCTAACCCTATGTTTTTGCATTGTGTTTCATGAGCTTACAATAATGTGGTATAGCTAAGTTATGATACGAAAAAACTACTCTTGAATCACCCTTTAAGGATGTGAAACCACATAATAGACCTTAACCAAATTTCGTGTTTTTCGTAACTTTTGTGTTCAGTATGGTAGATTAGTATGCGTTTGAGTTTTTCAGTCTCAGGAAATCTTTTTGTGGTGCATTATTATTACTGTCAAATGCTGAATTTTTATATTGAGGCAGTGGTTATTTTTAAAATTTCGAATGTTTGGAACAAAATAAATAAATAACCTTGGGAAGAGTTCATTTATTATTTTTTGCAATAATAAACATACTAGACTTATTAATAAATTTATAAGAAGAATGGTACTTGCCATACTACTCAGTAAATAAACTAATGGACAAATTTTCCTCCTCTAAAAGGAATTGTGAAAACGTAAGAAAATTTTGTCAGAGGAACATTGTATTGTATTGTATTGTAAACCTTAAAACACTTTTCAGCCAAAACCAGTCGATTTATTAATTTTTTTTTTTTTAAGTTACAGATAAAAGTTCTTGTAATATCAGCCTGGAGTTTCTTATGATCATATTTCTTATTATAAATAAAACACGTTTTTTTGTTTGCAATAAGTCAGACAAACTGATATTTATTAGAATTGAACTAGGCCTTTTTTGATTTTTTAGGTCATCTAGCTACACCTCGGAAGGCTGGAAGTTTAATGTATAGACAAGAATGTAATCTAACTACGTGCGAGACGTGATCAAACAAACAAATTAAACCCTATATGATGTTGTCATTATTATTTTGTAAATTTTCGGATTTAAAAAATTGGATTCAAAATCACGTTTTTTTTTTACAAAAAATGGAAGTTAATTTCAAATGTTTTGTATTGTTAGAATGCTTTCAGAAATGTTCAAAACCCACGCAATTAAAATTTATTATTATTTTCTGCGCCCGTTTTCGTCTGTTTGTTCTTGCGTTGTTTTAATGCCTACACAACTTCTGAATTAAGTCCTACTTTGTTCTCACTTATGAAACTTTACGGTAGTTTAAAAAGAAGTGCAAGAAAATTCAGATGCTGGTTTGTTCTTATTTTCTAACAAAATTCAGACTCCAGTTGTTAGTTGTAAAAACAGTTTTGTTCCTATTCATCGGAAAAATATTTGGGTCCTGTCCTTATACAGTTGTTCTTACAAAAAAAGTGCGTAGTCTTGTCACATTTCCTAGAAATTCTTAAAAATATACCAGAGCAGGTGATTAAATTGCTCGATTAGTTCTTGCTATTTTCCCGAATGTGGATGGCTCCTCGAAATTAAATTCTAGTGTAGAATTGTATTTCGGCAAAATAAAAATTACGCTAGAGAATCAGTACGCCGTTTTCGCAAAACTGAGTGTCAAATGATCCTATGTTTTGTCCCATCCTGACTACAGCAGGGATGGGGAGGGTGCTAACAGCTTCAAGGCCCATATCCCCGCGAACATTGCCGCCTCTGCTTCTTGATGAACAAATTTTGCTTGCAACTTGCGAGAATGCTTCGCAACCTTTTTTTAATTTCTAGTGAGTTCTAAGGATAATTCTAGCGAAGTTATCATATTTTCCTGATTATTATAAGGATTTCATGAAAATTAAAGGGGTAGTTTCGTGCAATGGCTAATATTTTAGGTTTTGATAGGTATGGGATCTAAAAATCTTGCATGTAGGTGTCTAATACATAAACATAGAAACTCAGTAAGTATCATAACCATACAGCATAGCAAAAAATAAAGTTATAAAAAAACCCTGCATCGGGGGCAGAATTCGCCACTCCCAGACCGAATAGGATGAAGAATCCGCTAAAATCCTAGGTTTTTCGTGTTCGAGTGAGTAGCCGTTAGATATACAGAAGAGACAACGACGTTACGATTGTTTTTTTATTTCATTTTAGTTTTTGTTCAATTGGCGCCCTAATTCAAAATTCCTGTATTACTACTACGGTGACACACTGGCGCGACCACAAGGCATCTTTTTCTGCCCCACTGTGTTACTTTCGCCGATACAAACTAGTCACCACCGTCAAGAACTTGTCCCAACGTAGCGACTAATGGAGATAGCCATCTCAAACATATATGTTCGAGTGAGTGAAAATGATCTCCATATTTCAAAGAGTACCGTTGTTTTGGCCTCGCGAAAACAATAAATAAAATGGCACCGAAGCTGCGCACCAAAGTTCAACTCCATACAAAAATAATATCTGCGGGAAAATAGCGCTCCGTAACCGACTGATGACAGGTCTCCCTCCGGCGGTCGATAACATTCTTGCGTGACAGTTCCTTAAAGAAATAAAATATTAAGATACAACTTAAATGTATTGTAAGAGATGTAGGGTATTTTTATAATGTTAATTTCTTCAAAAACTTTCGCACGTCTTCAATTGAATATTCAAAACAAACTGTAATTGTGAATTAGAATCTTATTGTAAATGGATTTCTTGATCTGCTTTCTTCTTCTCTTTTTCCTTTTTTCTCTTTTTGTACCTTTAGCTAGAGTAGAGATGGAATATACCCAGGATTTTTCTAAAAACCACGGTCAAACTCTCATAAAAAAAATCATACAAAATATTGCTTGTGACGTCACAACTTTTCATCACGCTCCATTACACAAAATACCGTTAATCATCAGCAAAAATCCACTGATCATTAACGCATGCGCAATAAAAATGAAATCTTCGGACTTTGTTAAAATCTGTATATAAGAAAGGGATGAGTTGGTTTAAGAATGCCATCAGCAAACTATATAGCACCGTGTCGGCACCAGTGGCAGCAACCCGCGACGCTCTTGCCGATCGACTACAGAGTGTGCGGAATACCGTTGCATTCTATTACAACAAGGCAAAGGAACAAATTTCGGGAGGTACAACGCTTCACGACGAGGTTGAACAGGAGGCAAGGGAGGACTACGCGGGGGATATCCGGGGGGACGATATCCAGATGCTGGAGGATGGAAATAGGATCAAGACATGGAGGTTCAACAAGCATCTAAACCAACCTCTAGGGGACGCGATCATGCGAAAAATTGAAACCCACATAGAAATGCGCGTTAAGGTTGTGTACAGCTTCAGTTGTAATATTTACAAGGGTGGGGGCGATGTGTCTGATTATCACAAAACTAAGAGCTCCGGGTCACTATCAAGCATCGCCGAAATCGAAGCGTTCGTAGAAGAATGCGATATGAAGCGCCTCGATCTGGAGGATCACGAGTTCTGGACCAGGGCTTATTTACCACCTGTTAGAACCACCGAGACCCCCGGAGCATATGAGGGTAAAATTGTCTTCGATCACGTACAGATCAAGGTGATAAGCACACGTGAGCCTCTTTTGGGATGCGCCCTCTCCCAGATTGGCTGCGGGGCAAGAGGTGCATATACGCCATGGATGGAAGATGCTAGAACGGACAACTTATGCTTTTGGAGATGCCTAGCTGTAAGGGAGAGGGTTAACATAAAACGAGGAACAGAGTTTCTAACAAGGCCAGCCCTCACCCTAGCCCGGGATTACTACGAGGACCCCAAGCTAAAGCGTAAAGATGTGCGCCCTACGAGGCTGGTGGATCTTGAAGGAGTTGCCAAGCAATTCAAGGTCAACATTAGGGTCTTTGAACCCAAAAAACTCCCGGAAGGCACCATGGAGACTCGTCTATGGTCAAAAGCAGTACAAAAAGGGTTTAGATGGCATCAATCTTGGTATGCTGGACGGGCACTGTTTTTACATCAAGGAATTAGATGTGCTGACCCAACACTGGGAATGCGAGGTATGTAAACAGAAGTTTAATTACGCCTTTTCCCTTACGCGGCATAAGGGGAACGAATGCGAGGGTGTCAAGACGACGATTATCTGCAAAGGGGGAAGGTTAAACGTATGCCGAGCAACAGGGAAGGTCTTTTACGCTGAGGGTTTTAGCTATGATGCTTCAAAATGGATTGAATACATGTCGCAGGAAACTGGGAGGCACATACATCACGCACTATGCGGTCATGGTGGTGAACGCGTTATCCGCGAGGATAAAAAGGAGTGGAAAGTTGATGGTTATGAGCCCATCACAAAAACCGTTTATGAGTACCACGGCTGTAAGTGGCATGGATGTCCCTGTCGGCCTGCGAGAACCGACGCGGACAAGGCTCATTACGTGCAACCCTGTCTAAGGAAAGGATGATACGGGAACAGGGCTACAACCTCGTCACAGCTTGGAATGTGAAAAACCACCCAAAATCAAGAGGTATTTTAAGAAGGAGTTCAGGCCGTATCCCCACTATATCGTCTTCGATTTTGAAGCTCTCCTGCATCCTTTAAATTATCAACAAACCTCTGATTTAACATATATTTCTCGACACATTCCCGTAAGCGTGGCTATTGCTGATAGCCTGAAAAAACACCCGACATTTTGGGTTTTCGTTAAAAAGTTTATTGGGGAGCAATTAGAAAAATTTGGGGGATTTCTTGAATACCTAGCGTCGAAGGTAGATGCCGCGCTACCTGGTATCCCTGGTATGATAATTTCTTCATTTTTTTCAAAAACAACAAAGGTTGTAGAATATGCGGTCAAACACCTGTACATGGGTATTGCCGACAGCTTGAATGGGGACCCGACGTTCATCGAGCACGAAAATCCCAAGGTCTTGGTCAAACAGTTTGTGGGGGAGCTGGAAAAGAGGCATACCCTGATCGTGGAGGAGGTCGAGAGAATGTACCCGAAGCCTGACGACTTTGACATGCTCTCCAAAAAGAACCAGGAGTTGTGGAACGAGTGGGTAAACCAAGTCTCTGTAATCGGTTTTAATTCTGGCAAGTACGACATCAACCTGATCAAGCGGTATTTTGTTGAAGAAATCGCGCAAGGCGATAAGATCAAGGTAGCTAAAAAGGACAATGACTATATGTTCCTCACCACCTCGAGGTTTAAATTTCTCGACATCAAAAATTTCCTTGCCCCTGGTCTAAGCTATGCCGGTTGGTGCAAGTCGTTGGAATGTAAGTACAAAAGCTCATGTTTCCATATGAATGGCTAACAGGCCACGACAAGCTGAACCATGTTGGGCCTGTCGCTCCCGAAGACTTTTATACCGGCTAAGTGGGAAAAACCAGCTATCCCCTGAGGAGTACGGGACATTCTGCGCTGAGTTTTACAAACGAGGCTGCGTCACCATGATGGACTGGTTGCGTGAGTACAACCTAGCCGATGTGGAACCTTTCATTGAGGCCGTGGAAAAACGAGGCTGCAGTATTACGACGACGAGATAGACATTTTGAAGGATGCGGTAAGTATTCCAGGTGTCTCGATGCGGTACGTGTTGAACAAATCCATACGGTTGAACCGCAAACTAGAGCTATATACTCCGGGGACCCATGCAGGCATAGGGTAAGGACTCTTGTTATAGCAAGACTTGTAAGGCCTGCAAGGAGGTACGGAAAGCATGTGAAAAATGTACGAGGAATGAGGCCTACGAGCTCTTACGGACGGGGATGGTTGGCGGTCCCGCGATCGTATTCTGTCGATACCACGAACGAGACGTGACGGGTATCAGATCTCACGTGTACGGCGAACCCCACAGGTGTAGGACCATTCTAGGGTAGCAAATATGCTCTACCCGAGTACCTTGATGCAAGACTTTCCCTGTGGTAAGGAACAGTTGATCAAGGTGGCCGCACCGACATCGGCACATAACTTAGAGCTACTGGCGCGAGGTGTGGTGGATGGGTCGTTGTTTGGGTTTGCGCAGGTTGATATCGAGGTGCCTGAGTATCTGTGTGACAAATTCGGCGAAATGGCTCCCCTGTTTGTCGTCAAGGAGATACCCGATGATCAAATCCCCGAGCACATGCACGAA